>PVKC010017975.1:0-19904 GCA_004027635.1 Crocidura indochinensis
TTTGAGCAGAATTCAGACTGTCCCGGATGGGATTTGGTTCCTGGAGCTGTTGAGCAGAACTGTGTCATTTCTATATCTGGGATTCAGGATTCTAGGCTGAACAGTTGGTGTCTAATTTCCTGGGGTCTATGATAGGTCCACATGACACATTTTCCAGGTGGGAGCTTCCCATGTATTGTAAATAAGTATGAGTTCCCATTCCTAGTGGATAAGAGCTTGTTTACATTCGTGTAATTTCTCCTTTTTTTAGTGCGCCTTTGCAGGGAGAGATGGTGCTCCATTATATTGTTGGTATATTTGAGGGAGGAACAAGGAGATCAGAGAGACAAGTCACAAGTCCAAAAAAAGACAAAAATATAAATAAAATATATTTTTTAATGCAAATGCACAACCAATTAAAATTTCTGTTCAGAAAATCTACATATGCATAAGAGGAATTAAGAAGCTTATGATAGGGATGGATTATTAAAAATAAAAATGAAGTACCCGAATCAATAGTGAAGTGATTTGCAGCATCAGAATTGACTTGTTCTAAATGAGGGATGAAATAAAAGTGAGTCTACAAAGTAAGATTCACTTAATAATTTCCTCAAATGAAAAGGTACATCTTGCAAGCCAGTAGGTCTCCAAGAAGAAAGAGGAATAACAACTTTATTTTTACCTTTTCCTGTGGTAAGTTGAATCTGAACAAGACAAAAATTTTTAACCAAACATATAAACATACTCTTTATTTTATTTATTTTTTGGTTTTTATTTTATGTTAGAAAGTGCCTAACCACCAAGTTTTAAGTCATGACCTCAAATTCGGTCATTTCAATGATTACAATGCATTTCACAAGGAGAAAAAATATTCAAAAATTATTTTGCCAGTTATATACAATGATTTCATTTATTTATCCAGGACTATAAAATATTATATACAAAGCTACATTATTCCATAGCATTCCAATTTGCAAAGAACAAGCTAAATCACAGACAGGTCTAACTATATACTTTCTGGATCAAGGCTGGTGTCTGTTTGCTCCTCATCGTATTTTCAAGGACTTACAAAGTTTAGTGTATTGGGGACTTAGCATTGCAGTTAGTGTTTCCAGCGTACTTGGCTTGACAATTTTGGGGTTCTACGACCCATGAAAAAGTTGTTTTATCACATCAAGGCAGCAATTGTTTTCTCTCTTACAATAAAGAAAACAATAGTATTTACCTAAAAACTGATGAATAATTAAATGTATATTCATATGTTTGAATGGTGTCTGCTACTAAGTTATCACTTAAATATATTATGAAATAAGTTAATCGTTAGTATATGGAGCAAGGCAAGAAGTTGGATTATGTGAAATGAATGAATTTGTTACAATAGCTAAACATCAAATTCAAGCCTGATTTCTTTACTTTCTTCTCAGTGCCTGCCTACCTTAAATTATGATGTATGTAAGTAGATGGAAAAAGATAGATAAATGAACTTTCACTAACTATATCAGATCTCATAGGCAGTTGAGAAAGGAATACTTCGCATACTTATGCATTATACCAGATGAGTGTACTGTTTTTCATGGCTTCTTTTTCTTTTTTCTTTTAGCAAAACCAAACTCATATTTCTAATGTAGAGATTTACTAAGAGAGGATGTCCCACTTCATGACTTCCCCATTATTGCTAGCATTCAAGAGATGCTTCTGCTGAGATTCATAGACAGCTGAATTTATATAAAGAGAAAACTGGATAAAAATAATTTTGTTCCAAAAGTATTTTCAATTGTGTACTGTCTTTAAGAAGACACACTGACACTAAATAAACAACTCTGACCTCAAATTAGAGTAACAGAGACAGTTTGTATGATTTTACAAAACAGACATGATTTGAGAATAGTGGAAAAGCATTTTGAAGGCTGTCTTAAGGTCAAAGAAAATATAATTTTGTATAAATAAATCTGAAATAGCATTATGAAATTTTATATGAAATGACAAACTTAATATGTTTTAATTTCTTTTTTTGAAATGTATTTATATTTTGGAATTTGGGGCCACACCCAGAGTGCTCAGGGATTACTCCTGGCTCTGTGCTCAAAAATTACTACTGACAGGCTTGGGGGATCATAGAGCTTGCTGAAGATAGAACCCAGGATCTATCTTGCTTTGCTGCATGCAAGGCAAATGCCCTACCCACTCTGCTATAGCTCCAGTTCGATATTATTTTCATTTATTTTAGGCATCATTGCTTACAATACTATTAATGAGAGGGTTTCATGCATAAGGCATTTAGTGCCGTACTCTCAACCATAGTGTCCACTGCCCTCCACCACAATCCCAGTGTCCTGTCCCCTTCCCCTATAGTTTACCCCCAATGGCAAGCTTCCTGGACCAGTTACTTTACCTCTGTAAGAAAAAAAGCTTGTATAACCATAACATCTGACTGTTCTACACAACAATACTAATGCAAACTGTACTCTCATCTTTTTGAAAAACAGAAAAAGGAAGCATTTAGAATATAAGTAGTTTTCTGAAAAACACAATTACTAGTCCATGAAAGAGAGACTGGTGATAGAATCACTGATTGAAATCAACTAGTCCTGATGGATAGTAACCTCTAAACTGTGAGAACTTAGGATAATTATAATACATATTCATTTCCAAAGTATACATACATGCACATAGATTTAATCTTAGAAACTAATATAAAATCAAAGCAAAGGGCTTAATATCTATTTATGATTACACTTCTTATTTTTCCAAAGAATTAAAATAATATTATTAAAATTGGACTAGATAGGGTCCAGAGTTATTTATAGCAAACAGGGTGCTTGCCTTTCATGAAGCCTACTCAGGTTCCCAGAACTATTACAGACTCCCCACCATGACTTATGCCTTAGCAATGAGTCAGGAATAAGCCCTGAGCATAGCTAGGTATGTCCCCCCACACAGAGACACAAAATAATTGAAATGTATAAACCCATTTGCCTTTTGCTTTCACGTGTCTTCAGGTCCTTTGCTTCCAATTCTCTTTTTGTGCAAAATCCTATTCTTGTCTATATTGTCTTGTAAAATCACACAGATATCTATACTATAAGAATAGCTATTTAACCAAAAAAAAAAAAAAAAGAATAGCTATTTAGCAAGTTAGGAACTTACTGCTATAAGAGTAACCACATATAGCCCATATACTCTGATAATAAACCAGTGATTCACAAAGTGGTTCCTGGGCTATTAGCAACAGCATCAAGCAGAAATTAGAAATGCAGAGGATAGGGGCCAGAGCAGCAGCAGAATGAAAAGTGCTTGACTTGTATTTGGTCTGACCGGGTTGGATCCGTGGCATACCATATGATCCCCTGAGCCCTGCCAGGAGTGATCCCTCAGTGTAGAGTAAGCCCTGAGCACTGCTGTGAGTGTTCCCCAAAACAAATAACAACCAAAAAATGGGGCATAGAGAGATAGTACAATAGGTACATTGCATGCATAGCAAGCAAAAGTCTAGGTTCTAATCCCAAAACAAACAAACAAACAAGCAAACAAACAAAAGCAAAGCATAGAGCTAGCTCTACACAAGATTTACTGTGTTAGTAAAATTCTGAGACAGGAACCACAATCTGTATTTTCCAAAACCTCTGGGTGATTCCCAGATGAACAGATTTGCAAATCACTGGCATAGACTCAGAGTTCCCTAATCCAGATATCAATATCCTGACAACTCTTTCTCAAGATACTTGCAACTTCTTAGCTCAAATATTTTTCTCTCCTCCATATCACAACAAAATGGAAACCATAGACATAGCATAATAAGAAATAAAATAAAACAATATATCCATATCTGTTTATGTTGTGCAAACTATTGTTCTTAATAGTATGAATATACAAATAAAGAAATTTATATGAATACAAAATGGAAAGAAAGTGTAAGGTGTTAAAAAATAGGATTAAGCTCTTCACACAGTTATGAATTTTCTATTTAAATGTACTTTACGTAACGTCTTTTGTCTCATGCATAAACCTTGCCTTCTTAACCATACAGGTTAAGTTTCTAAGTTTCAGAAAAGTTACACACACACACACACACATACACACACACACACAATTTTTATACTTTAAAATAGAAATTTTCTATCCAGTATATATTTAAAGGAATATGAACACAACTGACCAAAGCAATACTCCGTTCCATATTTTAATTTTTGAAGGGTGTTTTACAAAATACAATATCTAACATTTTGAAGTTCAATCTCAACATTTTATTTTTATTGCAGTAACATTGGTCTACAAGAATGTATATGTTTTGATAGTATAATTTCACACCTCTTCTGAGTAGATGTTATTCTCTATACCCACAGAAAAATACAAATATCCTTCTATTACAGTACACTGGACCACACTCCACTTTGATTATCCCTCTGATAACCTCAGTGATCTCTGCGATCAGAGTTTAAGGGTGCTGCTATCAATTCTTGAGTTTTGCTTCATATCTCATACATGAACAAAATCAATCTGTACTCATCCTTCTTCTTCTGACTTATTTAACTTACATGATCACATGACCTTGATCCCCAAATTCCACACGTTTCCATTGTGTAAATCTACTACATTTTCTTACCCACACATCAGCAATTAACTGGGTTGTTTTCAGAAATTACCTATTATAAATAGAATTGTAATAAATAAGGGTGTGTACATATCTTTAGAAACAATATTTTTGTGCTCTGTGAATAGAGAGTTAAAAATCGTTTCATACTGGGGCCAGAGCAGTGGTGCAAGCAGTAAGGCGTCTGCCTTTCCCAAGCTAGCCTAGGACGGACCTCTCGGTTTGATCCCTCAGCGTCCCATATGGTCCCCCAAGCCAGAAGCGATTTCTGAGGGCATAGCCTGGAATAACCTCTGAGCATTACCAGGTGTGACCCCAAAACAAATAAACAAAAAAAAAATAGTACACACTGACATAGTGTAGGCCTAGATCTATTTTTGATATTTTGAGAAATCTTAACTTTTTTTATAGTAGAATCAATTTACATTCTAGTCAACAGTATTTAAGAATTCCTTTTTCTTTATAAAACTACCAGCAATTGTTTCTTGCCCTTTTTGGCAGAAATAGGAAGTAGGCTACACCCAACTGTGCTCAGGGCTTACTTCTGACTTTGTGATCAAATTATGCATAGCAAGGCTCTTGTCCATATCTGGTGCCAGGGACTGAACCTGGGTCAGCCATGTGCAATACAAGTGCCCTGCCTGCTCTATGAGTTTTCTGCTTCTTTTGATGAGGTCATTCTCACAGGTGTGAGGTGATCTTCATATTCACATAAGTTTTCAAGGACTTTGAAAATCTTTCCCACCGGGTTACATTAATATGACCTCAATGTTTATTCCTTCAAGTTTTGACTCAAATGTTATCTGTATGATGTATAAAAAGGTTGAACACCAGTGGTCTACAAAATAAGTGATTTCAATATTCATGACCAAGAGTTTTAAAAAAGAATACTAGCATTTTTCATCTGATTGGAATCAAAGTGTCATTCAAGATAATAGAGAAAAATATAAAACTCATTTATTTCATCTGTCTAAATTCATAGGTAAAATTTCTTAAAATGAAATAACAAACTCCATTTTTTACAAATGGTTTTTAAACTATATGATTTATAAGTCCCTGAAGAAAAATTAACTTAAACAAAGTTTCCTCTTTAAAAAAACTATCAATTAAAAATTTGTTTTGGTGGTGGTGGTGGTGGTGGTATTCAAGTAGTAAATACAGTGAGTTGTTCCAACAGTCTGAGCTTTCTTCCCAGTCCACCCAATTAAAATTGCTATTATCAGGGTTGGAGAGATAACATGAAGGAAAGGCATTTGCCTTGCATGCAGAAAGATGGTGGTTTGAATCCTGGCATCCCATATGGTCCCTCATGCCTGCCAGGGGTGATTTCTGAGCATAGAGCCAGGAGTAGCCCCTGAGCACTGCTGGGTGTAACCCAAAAACAACAACAACAAAAATTGCTATTATCAAGGAAATGGGTTATGTTTAAGCCTATTAATGTATTATAAAATTTATAATTTATCATTAATATACTGAAATTATGATGCACTAAAGAAATATACACATACACTTTATTCTAAGAAATACAACTACATAGTAATATTTGCTATTTCTCTTAGCCTATAAGCATCTGAGCTAAAAGAAAAGCATTTGCCCAATAATATTTTAAGTACGTAACTTGTTTTGAAATAATTTGAAAATAATTTGAGATCATTTGAAATCATTTAATTCATCTTTTGCTTCATTTAGGAAAAAAAGTGAGACCCAGAGGATGTTCAGAAGAATAAATGCTCTAATGCTCAAGTTCAATCTGTAGCATATACGCATCAATCACAATATTGCCAGGAAACTATCATGTATGCCTCAGTATCTAATCTGGTATAAGAAGTACTTACTACATAAGTAGCTGATTTCTATACTAATTATTTTCTAAAGTGTGAAGGCAAACCAAAATAGAATATGTACTCAGTAAAAAAAAGTGGAGTTTTTGAAGGTATGAGGAAAAAATGAATAGCTGCTGTCTCTTTTTAATGTTGCAAATATGGTACAAAGTTCCTGTAGTGCCTAACCACACCTAGTTTTCCTCTAACATTATATTTTACATTAGTTTAATATGATTCATAACAATGACCAATTTATCAATATTGCTATATGTTATCTATATTCTATCTATATTCTATATACATTCTCTATATTCTATCGATATTCTGCAAAAGCAAATTTTATACAGATGCCCTTCGTTTTTACTAAATTTTGGTTTTTTGTCTCAAAATTCTATCCAGAATATAATTTTACATTCAGTTGTCAATAATTTAAGCTCATTCTGAAATTGAGTACTTTCCTGTCTTTCTTTTAACTGATTTTATGTCACTCTGAATAAAACTTTATCCATTTACTAATACTCAATGAAATAAGAATATAATTATTTTTATTTTAAATATTTAAAATAGTGTTTTAGCAAAAAAGCCTTGTGAAAATACCTTGCAAGAGATATGTACAAATACTATCAGTCATCTGGGACCAGGGGAATTATCTTTGTCATAATTTCTCTTCTAAATGCTATTAAATTGTGAATAAATACCCACCTGAGGCTATCCTCCATTTCTTGTGTGTAAAAATCAACTCAGCAATAATACAACCTTAAAATTTTATGTTAATTGATGACTTAAAGTGAGATTCAAGAATCCTGCTTCAGTTTTACACCTCTTCCATCACACACATACCAACTGTGAATGCTATTTTACCATAAAAAGAACTTTACTTTCTTTGACATAATTTGTTCTTTAAAAGTCAGTTTGTGGCTACGGAGTAATTTGCTATTCTATACCACTGCAAAAGGCAATGGATGGTGTTACCATTGATTTACAAACTGAAAATGATCATTGACTTTTCATAAAGCATCTTTAAAATGCAGTAGCTCAAAAATATACAAGCACAAGAAACATAATTATATATTTTATAACTAAACATAGATATATAGAGATATATATTTCAAATATATACATGTTGGAAGAACAGTTTTAAAAATCTTACCCAGAGTGTCATTTTCTGATCTTGATACTATCTGCACATTCATTACATTCTCTTCGATAAAAATTGGGAGTTCTAAAATAATTTTAGCATAAAAGTACTTGAGCTAATCTGTGAACCCTCCAATTTTAAGTGCAACCTATAATTTTAAACCCCAGGATATTCCGAGGTGTCTGAGAGTGAAAAATATGTAATGTGGAGTTTAAGCAGTAAACTATGGAGACTATTGTTAGGACACAGGGGTCCCAAAAAAGAAATTTGTTTGGGGAAGTGCCAAAATCAGAAAAAGTTGAGAAAAAGGCCTAAAATAATCTCTACCTGGTTTAATTCTCTACTTTATAGTAATCAACATTGTATTAATCCTTTTAATGCAACACTTTGTTGCTGTGTATATAAGGGTAAGACAGTTTATGGAACTATGACTATGAGGGTAAGTAAGACAGTTGTGGAACTTAAAAACTGGATCAAATTTTACATTGCCTAATTCATGTCTGAGACAAAATACATACAAAAGGAGACAATTATTCATTTATTTGCTTTTTGGGGCCACAACCTGTGTCTTTCAGGGGTTACTCCTGGCTATGCACTCAGAAATCACTCCTGGCTCAGGGAGTCATATAGGACAGCGTTTTCAACCCCTGTGCCACAGCACAATAGTGTGCTGTGAGTTGAAATATAGTCGGGTGTGCTGTGGGGAAAATTTCAATTTTATCCATAGCATATGGCTTCGACTCACAGACCAATCATTAGATTATTTCATAATAAAGTAATTATAAAATTATTTCTGTTTTTTGATTCTTATTCAAGAGAATTACTTTATATATAGTCTATATAGGCACAGAGTTAAATTTTTCTTAACATTTTCTAATGGTGGTATACCTTGTGATTTTTATTTTCATGAAAAAGGTGTACCTTTGCACAAAAAGGTTGAAAAACGGATCAAACCAAGGTTGTTCCTGAGTCAGCCATGTGCAAGGCAAACGCCCTATCATTGTGCTATCGTACCAGCCCCAAAAGGGGACAAAATTCTGTCAGTAGAAATGAAATCCAGATTTTAGGTATATTAAGTATAATACATAATATCTAGAATGCTATTATACCTAGAATTATACATTGCATGATCTTCTTTACTAGGAGAAAATATACAAGTCTATTTCAAAAGTTTTTAGTTCTTGAAGTTCCCAGAGTTTGTTTCAAAAATAATTTGGTCTACCAGTATGTACTCTACTTAAATGAAAATAAGACAGTAGTGAGTATATCTATGAAAATATCAATTGTATTACTAAAACTAAGGTACAGAAATGTCCTTGAATATACATCCAATTTTTTTGCCTCTATTGCTAATCTGACAGATAATCCGTTATCAAGTCCATTTGCTTTCAGGTTCTTGCTAATTACATCTTCTACATTTTTTTTTTGTTTGTTTTCTGGGCCACACCTGGTGACGCTCAGGGGTTACTCCTGGCTATTCGCTCAGAAGTCGCTCCTGGCAGGCAAGGGGGACTGTATGGGGAACCGAGGGATTGAACCGCGGTCCGTCCTAGGTTAGTGCAGGCAAGGCTTACCTCCAGCGCCACCGCCCGGCCCCCTATCATCTTCTACATTTTTAAGTTTTCTTTTTTTCCCCTATTCTCTTTTGTTTGGAGGCCACACCCAGCATGCTCAGAGCTTACTCCTTTCTGTGGTCTGGGATCACTCCTGGTAGGGCTCCAGGACCATATGAGCTACCAGGTATTGACCAGTGCCAGTTGTATACAAGCAAGCACCTTATTGGCTGTACTACATTTCTAGTTTTGTTCCTTTTGGTAATGACATCACATACAGTCATACACCTCATTTCCTCATTTAATCATTTATTTTTGTCTCCCTATCTACAGTGATTTATTTCTTTGGTAATAAGCAGAGAGTACTAGGAGAACAGTAGATGGCGTAGGAATACACAACACAAAGTCAATCTCATCCCCATCAGTCCTTCACAATGCAAGCATATGAGGGATATCTACCTGGGTCATCTACCTGGGTCATGCCATTCTCTTTGGCTCAGTGCTCACTATAGTTTTCAACTCCACCCAAACACTTAGCAACCATATACATGATTTCCAAAGCTCAAATAAGGGGCTGGAGCGCAAGTACATCAGATAGGGTGCTTGACTTTCATACAGCCAACATGGGCTTTTCCCCCACAGTGTCCCAAGTCTTGTCAGGACTGATTCATAATTACAATCAGGAGTAAGCTCTGAGCATTGCCAAAAGAGACTATTTCAAAAAATAAATCAGATAAATTACCAATTCGGTGGTAATATTATGTTCTCCTCCCCTGAGTTTGATATATCCTTTTTTTTGTTCCTGTAGCCCATTATGTATAACTCTATTAGATAATTATAATGTATAGTAAAATGATACCTCTCTACACGAGTCTCTCACTAATTTGGTGCTTCCTCATATGAGAGATGTCTTATTAGCTTTTATATAATCAGCAGCAGAATGCATAGAAGAAATCAAGGCATATTAATAACAATCATTGGATATATAATATGCAGAAAATACTATCTAAAGTATGATAGTCATAGGAAAGATAGAAACTTCACAATGAATCTTAAATCTGAAAACTGGGGGCAATAGCTGTAGTAAGTATAGCATAGTAGTAAGGCACTTCCTTGCACATAACTTACCTGTGTAAGATCTCCAGTACCACATATAGTTTCCTGGGCTGCCAAGGGGTGATACCTGATCCTTGAGCTCAGAACTAGGAGTAAGCCTAGTGAGTTGCCAGTCAACTCCGAGGTTTAAAGGCATTAAACGTCCTGTTCATTTTCATTCAACAAGATTTTAGAGTTCCAGAACGCATCTAAGTCTATTTTCATAAGTACTTTATTTCTTCTCCAAGGGAGTCAATAAATAGTTGTTGAATAAATGTGTATGAGGTAGTAAATCAAAGGATTATAGCAAGTAAATGATCCCAATGATTTTAAATTCTTGACCTGCTTATAGTGGAATTCATTATACAGATTAGAAAGACCTAAGAATGAAGATGTATAATTGGAAGTTCATTAGCATCTAAGTAATGCCTCTGTATTTAGTTCACATCTAAATACTCTTCCAGGGAAAATTATAAAACCCCTTTTTCCTACTGATTTATATAAAGAATTCTGTAGAGAATGCAAGAATGAATGTTGTAAATAAAAGAGTCTGAAACCAATCCAGGGACACTCTTTTCTTCAAAAGAGAATCCCAACTGATCTAGCCAGAAACTATGACTTTGAACATGGAAGACAACTGTGAGTTGGCTCAGAGAGGATTGGACAATTCCCAAATGTTTCTCATGAAGCTGCAGTTTGGCTTTGCTTTTAGGGCCTCATCTGCCTAATGACTAAAATTGTAAGTATTCAAAAATCAGGAAAAAAATTTTTGGCAGGCAACAGATTATTTAATCTGCTTAGTTTTCCTGTTGCAATCTTTTGTTTTTTTTTTTTTAAAAAAAAAGGGTCAAAATGAAAAAAAATGGGAATTTATTTTAATGGGAAAGGCATCTTTTGGATATACAAAAATACATTTAATTTCTTAACAAATGGGCTTTTCTTTTTATGAGTAATTCAAATTTTATATTTTTGGATATTTGATATTATTTCTTTTTAATTTTTAGGTCATACTCAGCAATGCTCAGGAGTTACTCTTGGATCTGCAATCAGGAATCACTCCTGGTGATGCTCAAGGGACCATGTGGAATGCCAGGGTCAAACCCAGGATGGTCACATGCAAAGCAAGTGCTTTACACATTATATTATCTTTCCAGTCCCAAGGATATTTTATTGTAGTATGTTTTAATTATATTAACAGAAGCATAAAAACTATCACTTCAGGGAAATTCAGTCATTTGACTGAATAGGTATATAATAAGGTTTTTCAATGCCTTAAGAGATATAAAATGTGTATATGATGAGAGTTCTGAATTTCAAGGCTCAGGCATAAAATCGTGTTATGAAAAAGAGAAAATTACAGCATTTAGAAAGAGCTAGTATACATCATCGAGTTACCTGCAGAAGTGTGAATGCAGGGAAGATTTGTGGAGAGGATGAACTATGCCTTGACTGGCTGCTTTAGTGAGAACAAATCTGTTTAGTTCTTTTAATGATTTTCTTATAATTGCAGAATGAACAGAAAGAGAAAAATACAAAATAACAGCCATTCAATAGCTCATTCAACAACTGTATATATAAGGCTCCAGTGTCAAAGCTTGCATGACACTTCTGCTTATTTTGAGTTATGAAAAAGATCACACTACCAAGAACAAATTTTAGTCATAGACCCTGAATAAGTCACTTAACCTTTTTGAGCATTGATTCCTCCTTGTGAAATAAGATAACAAGCCACCAGTGGCTTATCTATTTACCATTTCTTTTAACAGTGAAACTTCTTTTATTTTCTTTCGTTTTGCTTGTTTTAATAAAAAGTTCAGTTTATCCAAATATCTTTACTTTTTTTGGGGGGGGTCTCACCCGGCAGTGCTCAGGGGTTACTCCTGACTCCATGCTCAGAAATTGCTCTTGGCAGGCACGGGGGACCATATGGGGCACCGGGATTCGAACCGATGACCTTTTGCATGAAAGGCAAACGCCTTACCTCCATGCTATCTCCCGGGCCCCTATCCCAAATATCTTTAAGGACTAAAACAGATTTGTTCTAGCTTCAGTCCAACATAAGGGAAATGGGGCCCAATAGAGGATACAGTGAGTAAGGTACTTGCTGGGTTTGGATCCCCAATTCCACATATGGTCCCCAGTTTCCAACCAGGAATGATCCCTGAGCACAGATATAAAAACACCAATATCAGGAGAATGACCTCTGAAAAGCACATGAGTAGTGCCACAATGAACACCATGACTGTAAACTCCACAACTAAAGAAGTGTGAACTTTTGCAAGTAGCAAACACTACAGCCGGCATATGCTACTCTCAGTGCTATTCACAATGAAGTAACAAAGGGAAGAGGGTAATTAAAATCTCTACTAACAGTATCATGTAAATGCTAACTCTTCAAGAGTCTTTATTCATAATAAACTGATACTCCAGAATCATAGTTATTTTTATCAAAATATTGTCTTCCTTAAAACATACAGAAATAAAGACTTGTACATAGCATAACATTTAGATGTTCTTACCTTAAAATAACTAGTCTCTAGAAGAATTTTTGTAAAAGTCGGTTTCAGCATTTACTTTGCCTAGACATAGTAAAAGTAAGATTAAAACATCTTAAATCACGACAATCCCTAATATTTGCATACTTGTAGGTTTTCCTTAAAAACACTTTTATAAATATTATCCAGATAAATTATAATAATAACCCCCTATTAAGGGCTGGAGTGATAGCACAGCCGTAAGGTGTTTGCCTTTGTACTTGGCTGACCTGGGATGGACCCAAGTTCGATTCCTGGCATCCCTATGGTCCCCCAAGCCAGGAGTGACTTCAGAGCACAAGTCAGGAGTGAAGTGAACCCAGGACCCAAGTGCTGCTGGGTGTGGCCCAAAAATCAAAACAAGTAAACAAACAAACAAAAACAATAGCCCTATGCTTCTCTTTTTGTAGTTGAAGAAATATAAAATCCTTAAAGTTAAATAACATGTCCATATTTGAAGGTAGAATTTAATCAATTAAAACCTGTCTTTTCTTTCTTAATTTATTATGTTAGAGTTGATTTGACTCAGTTTATAAAATTCATGGCAAGGATTCTTATGTTTAACAGGGATAAAGAGAAATTAATCTACTTCAAGAAAAATCTAACTATTCTGTCTTTGATCCTTCCAAAAACTTGATAAGAATCATTTAGTAAATATATTATTTCATACTTTATCAGTATTATAAAATAAATATTTTTGTTATTGAACTCCAATTTCGTGAAGATTGAGGTCTATGTAAAACAATAAAACCACGTTTTCCCAAAACCACATAACTTGAACTATCTAGTTCTGCCTCTCAACAAGGGAGGGTACCAGAACCAAATGGATATATGGCCAGTAAGTAGTAAGCTAGAATCAGAGGGAACAACTTATTCTGTCAGCCCGGTGGGGTGAGGGTGGAGGATATGGGATGCAGGATGGGAAAGGGGCTGGGGGGTGGCCAAATTTGGTAATGGGAATTCCCCTGATTCAATGTTAATATGTGCCTAAAATACCACTGTGAACGATATGTAAGCCCATATGGTCAAAATAAAAATTAAAAAATAAAACAAAACATGTTTTCCACCCCAAACAACCAAACACAGTTAGATTAACTAAGTTAACTAGTTATGGAACTAGTTATGGGCATATATTTTCTCATATTATCGTTGTTCATCCAACTCATTCAAATGTTTAGGTCAGAATCAAAAATATCCTTTTCTGGGGCCCGGGAGATAGCATGGAGGTAAGGCGTTTGCCTTTCATGCAAAAGGTCATCGGTTCGAATCCCGGTGCCCCATATGGTCCCCCGTGCCTGCCGGGAGCAATTTCTGAGCATGGAGCCAGGAGTAACTCCTGAGCACTGCCGGGTGTGACCCAATAACAAAAAACAAACAAACAAACAAAAATATCCTTTTCTAAATTATTTTATACTCCTGTTCTTCCCACTAGTGATGTGTGTACAAAAGCTTTCCTAATTATCTACCAGAATTCAGCTGTTTAAAATGGAAAAAGCTCTTACCCATCATTCCATCTTTATTCCTATAGCCAAGCCAATTACCTAATTTGTTTAATAATTAAAAACAGCAGTTTCAGATTAACTATTTAATTTCACAATATTTTCTCAACCTTATTCATATTTGACATAAGTGTTTCTATATCAAAACCATGGCTTCAAAAGTAACTCGGTCCATAGTGTTCAGATGTTCCCCTACTTCCCTTTCTATCAGTACATTTCAAATCAGCTGTCATAGTCTCCGCAACTTGTCAGCTGAAAAGTTGAGCCTGCTCTTCAGGTCAATAATAATGATCTACAGTGTCATTAACTGAAGCGAAATAATACTTTACTTTGCATATGTGAGTACTTCAAGTAGTTTTTCCTAAGACATGAAATACAGTGCTATTGAACGGAGCCAACTGCGGGTATTCTCACTGACAGTCTGCATTTTTATTAGGAAGAGAACTTCATTCTCCAGCAATGGATCTGCAGAACTATATTAAGGACAATTGTATAAACAACAATGTGAGATCATCAAGAAAACATGAAGAGGGGCTGAAGAGATGACACAGCAGAGAAGGTATTTGCCTTGCACCCAGACAGTCCCAGTCTTCCGAGTCTGTCAGGAGTAACTCCTGTATGCTTCAAAAATAAAATAATAACAACAACAACAACAAAAAAAAAACAAAGATGAAGACAATAATTATTTTCTTAAAGAGTCTTCATTTCAAGATCAGTACAAATCTCTAAATGGCACAATTTATTATCAAATCTGGAGTTTTTCAATTTAGCAGTAAGCCTCAAAACAACTTCTCAATTGCTATGTCCAGTAAGATTTTTAAAACAAAAGCAGTGCTAAGAAACAGTGTCACAATATTTAAGTTTCAGAAATACAAACAAGCTATTCTTGAAGATCAAGAGACTGCAACTCTAATTCCTTCAATTAGAAAGAAAAGGAGATCCTCATTCCTCCTTCCTAACTTATCCTGACATAAAAAAAGGAAAAAGTATTTTAAATTATATCTACTCATGATAGTTTTATCTGAGACAAAGTTCCTGACACAAAACAGAGGGTGAAGGACTTCTAGAAGAGCTATAATTACTGTAATGTTGATTAAATGTACACTTAACACAAGGAAAGACTTTCTATGGCAGGGCAGAACAGTCTTTCTAGTGTTATTAAAAAACCCTTCAAGTACAATCTTCTGAAAGTGGTACTTTGATGAGCAATACAACAACATACCTGAAGTTTCACTGCTATGTAAAATAGAAATTGGCACTGTAAAGCAGTGAGAGAGATTGGTGATACTGCCTTGTATAGACTATCACATCACACACAGATTCTTAGATGTGACATAAATGCATACGCAAAAAAATTGTTTATTTCATAGCTACCACTTTTTGAGGCCAGCAATTGATTTCACTTGATCACTTCTCATTGTGTCTTATTTACCAGACTTGGCTTTAAGCACAATTTAGCAATTTTTCCAAATAGAATAACTTTTCTTAGAGAGTTAGTGTCACCAATAATAAATATAAGCCAAAGGAAGCAGAATAAAATGAACAGTACTATCTAACTAAGCAGGAGTGCAAAAAGACAAAATTCATGTTCTTATTTGTTGAATAAGGCTTGGAAATCTGATGCCATTTAAAATACAGTTAATATTTAATAGCTATTCATCAGATCATGATATGTTTACGTGATTGCATCTATATGCAAAATTGCATGTAGATGCTCCCAGGAATATGCTGATTGGTTACTGGTATAATAAATAAATCTTAAATTTTAGGGGCCCCAGAGTAATAGTAGAGCATTTGCCTTGAACACTTACAACATGGGTTCAATCCCCAGCATCCCATATGGTTCCCAGAGTACCACCAGAAGCAATTCCTAAGTGAAGAACAAAGAGTACCCCGAACATCACCATGTGACTCCAAAACAAACATAAACACTTAAATGTTGTTTGTCAAAAATACTGGGAAGATTTAAAAAAAAAGAAGATAAAGAATGATATTTCAGAATAATAATAGTGTACCTGGGTTTTGTTATTTCACTAATTCTTTCTCCCTTTCTCTTAAAACCCTATTCAGGACTGTTTGAATTTAGTTTTGAAGAAGTATATAAACATTTCAAACTGAAGTTTGGCTTAGCAAGCAAGACAATCAAAAAGTTTCCTCTGAAGCAACTGCATAGACACTGCAAGCAAACCCACTAGTCTTTGAATGCTGGTTTAGAGAGCAGAATACACTATCAATTGACACTTGCCTTTTACAATTTGAACACAGTCGGGTCACCTGACCCTCAGCCTCATACACAGCTTGGTAAACTGCATTGCTCCCCAAAGAATAATTTATCTTTTCCTTTTCAGAGTGCTAGACTCCACTCCAAAATGAGGTAACTGAAGGTAGTCAACTGAAGGTAGTTCACATCAAAACACTTCACTTAGAAAAAAAAAGACTTAAGAATAGAGAATTAAATCTTAAAAGCAATTAGTTTACATTTTAGTCTTCTTAACATGTAAGGTCCTTATCTTTTAATCTTATCTAGGAACCAAGATGTTTCACACTTTGCTTAATAGACAAACAAAATTATCAATATAATTCTTTAGTCTAACTACTTCATTTGAACTTTAGCATCTGTTTTCAGGAGTAGTAACAATAAGTGAATCATTATATGCACAGTTAAATAAAGTTTAGGGACTCGTCACAAATCTATTTTTTGTTTCTTTGGTTGGATGGTTTTGAGGCGACAGACAAGAGAACTCAATGGCTACTCCTAGCTTAGAGGGTAGGTGCTTACAAGACAAATTACCTGACCACTAAACTATCTCTCCAGTCCTCGTGAATCTTCACCAATATTTGATCAGGAACAACAATAAATGTAATCAAAAAACCTAAAAAGAGATCCTCCATAATTGTTAGGAAGTAGTTTGTGAACACATACTTTAGAAAGTCAACTCTTTAAACTTAGTGAAAACTGTATAACATTAAACTATATACATTTATATTATGGTAGCTATATATCATATATATGGTAGCTATATTTCATATAGCTAAAACAGAAAATTGTATGGATATGGGTAGATATATTTCATAAAATAAATGTTCATTAAATTCATAGGACTTGGTTACCTTAGTCTTCATTACTGATATTTGTCAGGAAATATCTGAGTATACAACTTCACTTTACTGAGAGTTATCTATATGGTAATCAAATGCTCAATGAAAGAATCAAGAGAGAAATGATCTATTAAGTGAAAATCCCATAAAACCTCCTGTGAGTTCAGCGTGTAGGAATTTGGGAGTGCAAGAATTGACCTTAGGTCTACCATTGAAATCTTGAAACAACAAACAAAAAATTGACAAGATCTAATCGAAAAGCAAATGACATATCACTGATAGAGCACTGTAAGAGATTATAACTTAATATCAAAAGCTTTAAAGTTACCAATAAGATGGTATTAAAAGCTTAAAACTATTTAGAACATATGAACAAAAGCAAAAATGGAAAATATTCACATATTATGTTTGTGAGCATTTTACAATAGAACATTAAACTAGCTCTAGAGATGAGAAGAAATTTACACAAAATGCAGAAATATTTGAGAGCTACAGTGGCTTATAAGTAAGTAGGCTGTTGTTGAAGACTACTCAACAAAGCAAAAATGGTAAAGAAAAGTATACAAATCTAGAGTTCTCTTTGGTTTCAAAAATAGCAAATATTAGAGAATTTTTCTATATATTTTTAGAAAAGGAAAAGTAGAGTCTAACAACTGCTTTTGAAGAGAAAAAATAATCAATGAAAGCAAGCAGCCTATCAAGTATGTTCTTAACAGTAGGATTATGAGATGCTGGAAGAAAATTCTTTATCTCTTTAGTGAACATTGGAAAAGGATGTTCATCTCTTCAAGCTTAGTATCATAGGTTACCATATATATTAATATATAACATATATTAATCATATATACTTCAAATTCCCATGTTATGTAAAATTTTAATGTTTTGAATTTTCATTCTAGTTTATGCTTGATTCATTCTCAGATATGACAGACAAACCTGAAATGGGAATATTAACAAAAAAGGGAAACCTATAGCTAACTGATGCTATAGAGAGCAATCAAACAGTGCCATAAAACAGAAATGATCAACCCTTTTCAAAAACAACAGAATTCCAATCGACTCATGTTCAAGTATTGAGCCACTATGAATTACAAAGAGCCTTGACCAATTTTTATTGTTACATGTTTTAGAAGCAATTTCCATTTTGATGGGTTGCTCCAAAAGTGGTCTTCTGAAGCAGTTAGGTAACATAAAAATAAAGGATCAAGATTATGTCTGTCAAGTGAAAAATACAGCATTTATGCAGCATTATATAATCCATTCACTGGTTTATGAGCCCAAGGTCCCCATGGGAGAGTCACAAACCCACATAATATGCTACAGGGTTACCGTTTGTATTTGAAACTCCAAATGTGAAGAAAATTATTTCCAAAACCACAAATGTAACTAGAATGCTTGAACTCGGTATACGAATTAAGTTCAAAATTACAAATGACTTCAATTTGACTGCTTTAGTTATATCTTCAAACAATTAAGACATTAAAATGCATGTGCTTTTGTTAAAACATGTTAGTACCCCACAGTTGTTCAAATACATAGCACATAAATCAGATGACTAAAGTGGGCTTGAAAGAACAGTTTCCAATGATTCAATGTCAAAGAAGTCTACTGCAGTGTTCCCCAAGGATGAGACCAGTATTTCTTAAACACTTCAGCTAACTGCATTCAATAAAAAAGAACACATGATACTTAATTTCAAAGATGATATCACACTTGGGATAGTTGCTATGGCTAACTCCAGAATGAATATTATTGGAATTCAAAACAAGTGGTTGCATCATAGCCACAAATTTTAAAATAAACAGAGATGGCTACTATAATTTTATAGAAAAAAAATGGAGAGAATTAACAACCTCTAGCAGAATAGACAATAGATTTGGAAGCAGAAATTTGTTCCTAATTTAAAATAAAATTATTTTAAAAAGTGTATCTAGCCTGCATAAATAAATAAAACACAAAAAAGTCATCAATCAGTTTTATAATTCTTTGGTATTGTTATGATTATAAATACCAGGAATAGAAAAAAAATAAAGTAACTTTTAAATCTATGAAGTAGTTTCTATGGAAGAATTCTCAATTTGGGGGGGATTTTAGGCCACACACAACAGTTCTCACGACTTACTCCTGGTTCTGCATTTTAGGATCATTGCTGGCAAACTTGGGATATGGAAGGTAAAAGCAACCTGCCTACTATATTATCTCCCCAGTTCCAGAATTCCTTATACTTTCATCTAAAAAAGCAAAAGTTTCACCAAGTACATCAAAAATTCAAAGGTAATTCTAGATCTTTGCATTAAGGAAACTTATTTTGTACATATTTTATGTATTATGGTGTGTTTTATATTCTAAAAAGGAAAGAATACAATTTTTGTTGTGAAGGCATATCTAACAAAAAAAGTAATTTTAATTTTTGAGCTATTGGAACATATAAAATTAAACATTTTAGAACAGAATGTCAATCTATAATTTATAAAACTGTAAGATTCACTTCAGATTAAGATTGGATATTTCACTAGACCATACTAGAAACTGTCGTCTTACTTTTGACATTTTCAAATATGTTTCTGGATGAATTATCAACTCAAACAGCCTG
>PVKC010017976.1:0-19903 GCA_004027635.1 Crocidura indochinensis
CCCAGGTTTGATCCCTGCATAGATATGGTCCCTGGCCTGGAGCAATTTCTGAATACCGAGCCAGGAGTAACTTCTGGGTTCAGAGTCTACCTGTGTTTCTCAATGAAGCAGACAGGATGTTCCAGTGCTAGAACCTAAGGATGTTCAGATGCTTTGCAGTCCCTGGGATCCCTCAGATCACCTTAGTGGTTCCAGAGGAGCCTTGTGTTGGGGTTGGATGTCTAACCCCAGTACCTTAGAAGGAAATCTTAATTAGCAGGTTGGCCTATTGTGATAAAGAGATGAAAAACAAAGTCTTTGAGTTCTTAATTATATGAGTATACTAAGTTGCTCTTTCTAGAATGTACAGTTTGTTGGAACATCAGAGAATAAAGTCCAATTAATTATTTAATTAAATCCATTAAAATGTTAACTTCGCAATTAAAATGTTAATAAAATGCTTCATGTTTATAGGCCCTTCGAACGTACGATTACCATGCATAAGGACAGTACTGGACATGTTGGCTTTATCTTTAAAAATGGGAAAATAACATCCATAGTGAAGGACAGTTCTGCAGCCAGAAATGGTCTTCTCACAGAACATAATATTTGTGAAATCAATGGACAGAATGTCATTGGGCTGAAGGTAAGGGACAGGCTTGTTATCTTGTTTTGCTACCTTTTTTTTTTTTTAGCAAAATAATTTTCATTTGCTGGCTTGGGTGGTGATGCTTTTATATTGACCTGAAAATTATAGAAACTCAGTGGAAAGATGGGCAACTTGTCTATGTATGAACATTGTGTTCTCAAACATTCACAGGAATCACCAAAGCTGTTATCTAAGATTATTGTTGCTTTTACTAGGGCAGAACAGGGGGTCTTTGGAGACCTTTGAGTTTAGAATTCTGAGGAGATAAACACTTTAGATTTTTACTACGCTTGATCTTAGCCAAAAGGCTGAGATAACACTTCAGATTCTTAAATTGTGTTTGGTGATTATCCAGCTTCTTGTAAACTAAGAATTTAGGGAAATAACTTTTGTTTCTGTTTGTCTTTGTAATTTTTAAAACTTTTTCTTTCACACATTTACTTTGGTCTGTTTTAATGTCGGGCCATTTTCTTGGAGATATACTCATAAAGTTTGATTGGGTACACAGTTATCTAAGGATATAGCCAAACTTTGTGGTAATGTTTAATTTTAAGTATGATTTTTGGGCAATGCATTCAACTTTGTTTACTTAAAAATTTTGTTATTAGTTATTTTGAGTAGAAGAAAGAGAAATACTAAAAGCATGGTTATTTTTTGTTCGTTTATTATAAAAATGGTATTTTGGGGGCTGGAGAGATAGTATGGATGGTAGGGTGTTTATCTACCTTGCATGCAGAAGGATGGTGATTCAAATCCCGGCATCCCATATGGTCCCCCGAGCCTGCCAGGAGCAATTTCTGAGTGTGAAGCCACACCTGAGCGCTGCAGGGTGTGATCCAAAACACAAAAAATGGTATTTTTGTCCCAAGAGAAGTCTCAGTTCCAGAGTCAGGGGGGAGATCTATCTAACTCTGAAGAAATTCTGAATTTTAAAGAATTTAACTTGTTAAGGAAAACTTGGGAAGCAAATAGAATTAGGATTTTGTAGATATTAGCAAAATGTAAGAGGACATAAATTTTATTTTTAGTTAAGAAATAACACCAGTGAAATTAAATTTCATTATATGTGTTTCAACAGGATTCTCAAATTGCTGACATACTATCAACATCTGGAACTATAGTTACTATCACAATCATGCCTGCTTTTATCTTTGAACATATTATTAAACGGTAAGTTGGCTGTTTAGCTCTTCATCTTGATGCTCACGGTCATGTGATTTGGTTTTGTGCTTTGTGCTTTTAAGTATCTTTTGTTCTTTCACTTAAATAATGACATTGGTGTTTACCTTGGCATGAGTTACTTAAGTCAGGGAAATTGTCTGGTTAGGATAACCATCACCACACCACCCTCACTCAACCCAAGTATGCAGAACACTTTACCATACACTTCCTAAATTTGGACATTTCCCTTGACAAGGATAGCTAAAGATGGGATAAGTCTGCATTTTAGTTTTCAACTTTTTCATTAAATCAATGTGGTTCTCTGCTTGTTAAATCTTATTTGTCCAGGAATGCTGTGATCCACGATTGAGAATGCTCACCAGTGGGGTATTAGAAGTAACTTTCTGTTCTCTCCTCTACTTAGGAGGCTGATAGATATGGGTGGATGTCAGGGGCAGAGGGGAAAAAGTGGGGATAGGATAAATGTAGCTACTGCTATCTTAAAATTTGAGGATTAGTAGAATACTGAATAGAAAGAAAGAGTGAAGGCAGCAAAAGTTAACCTTGCATGGTACTTTGAAAATTCTGACTTTTCAAAAAAAAATGTATTTTAGGCACTGTAGTTTGTAATATAATAATAGGGCTCCATGCATGCATGATTCCTTACCACATCCTCCCCAGGGTGTCCCCTTTCCTCCACCATTTTCCCTTATATTCCCCTCACATTAATCCCACTCCAGCAACACTACCCTCTGTTGTAGCTTCCTGCAAAATCCTGGCTTCTATCAATGCTTTTTCCCACATGGAAATAAGATTTAAAGATTAAAAAAATTTAAAGACAGAACACCTTAATTCTCGATGGTGAACCTATGGCACGCATGCCACCAATAGCACACAAAGACCTTGCAGCTGGCACGTGGGAAGGGGGGTCCACAGTTAAGATATTTGGGAGGCGAGTGTGCTGGTGTCTGCTTTGCAGCTCACCTGGCAACAGGCCCGGACTGGCCATTGGGAGGACTGGGCATTGTGCACTGTTTGGGCACTCAGTTAGCCATCACTGATTAATGAAATTTTTGTTTCAACTTCTGGGCAGAATACAGATGGATTTGAGGGTTAGGGAAATCTTGTCTGAAGCCAGTGATCACACACAACACGCACACTGTTCTCTCACACACACTCACTCTCCCCCTACCCCCGCCATCTTCCCAGTTCATGACTTTGCTATTTCCTTTAAATTTTTTTAAAAATTCTATTCATTAATATACAAGGGCTTATTTAAAATGTAATCTTTCTAACATAGTTTTTCACACTGGATACTTGGAATTATTCCAGACTCTTGGGTCTAGGTTGATCTGTAGGACTGACTCCTTGCCCCCACCCCCATGCCCCACTTGATGCTAATAGCTAATAAATGGGTTGTTTCTCTAGGTATTGAGGAACATACCCAAGCCTCATACATGCAAAAGCCAAATACTTTGTCACTGGGCCAGATCCTTGGCCTTGGAACTGGGCATTTCCTTGATTAGAATTGCAATTTTGTCCAAAGAAACTCAAGCATTAGTTTTTATCTTTATGGGGTGGGCAACAGGTTGAGCCATATCTGTCAGTACTCAGGATTTATACTTGGATCTTTGCTCATGGATCACTCCTGGAAGTGCTTAGGGTATCACATGTATTTGTTGAATTGAATTAGGATCCAGCTGCACTCAAGACCAATACCTTAACTCTGTACTATCCCTCCAATTCAAGCGTAAATATTTAAAAGTGTCTCTCTTACAGAATGGCCCCAAGCATTATGAAAAGCCTGATGGATCATGCCATTCCTGAGGTTTAAGTCATGGCCCCATGGACATTTGCTGAACTATTCCAGTGTACTTCTTCAGCAGCTTCTTCATTATGCACAAGCAGCTTTCTAGGAGCCAGAGAACAGATGCTGCATGACGACCTTTCTTTCTTATGGCTGGGAATCTCACTATTTGATCTCATATCTTGTTCAGAACTCAAGATAGTTGTAGCCTTATCCTGGTTTTACAGATGTGAAACTTTGCAGAAGATTTATTGACTTTCATAGAATAGTTTCAGTACTGGAAACCTGATGTTTTACAAGCCATTATGATTAGGATGATTGATACATGCTTTGTGTTATCTTAGAACCAGTCACCTTTATCCTTGCTTTCAAGTAGTGCTGTTCTTAACTTTAATTCCATGACACTTTTTTGCATTTCAATTGTGTTACTATAGTGCATTTAGAATGACTGTTTTTGATAAGATTTTTTTAATTCCGCGTGTGTGTGTGCATAAAACCAATTACGTAGCATTGGTTTCATTCCATGTAAGCATTAAGCAGTGTCTGTAGGTTGCAAGAGATTGTGTTGATTATATGACATTTTAACTACCTTCACTTAATATGCTTAAACTGTCGCCTTAACTGTGTTAAGCATCTAGAATAAGAGCCAAAACAGAATTAATGCTGCCTTTATAAACCCAAAATGCAGTTCTATATTAAACTGAAATGCATTCTAATCCAGAACAATGTAATACCAAGTTAATATCGCATACCTGCTTTGTTGCATTTGAGATTTTCTAGTTACTGTGTAGTGGGAACTTCTTTCTTCTAAGGGACCTGTATCTTTTTCTGATTAAACAGATCACTATATATTTAATGTAAAAATTCTTATACTATGTAGGATAAACTTTTGGTGCCCCTTTTTTTTCATTTGTGAATTAAGTGGGCTAATATCCAGACCTGGCTTCTTCCTCTCAATATTATGTAACCTAGTTCTCTGAGTCTGAAAACTTTCCCTGGTAATGTTTTCCAATTTCTGATTCCTCCCTGTAAACAAACCAGCAGTGTCACTTTAATATGATTTCTCCCTTCTTTTTGATTTATGCCTATCCCATATTCATTAAATCTGTAAAAATAAAGTTAAATTTTAGTTTGTCTATTATTGCATCCTTTGGTAAAATGTTGGTTGATTTCCCCAAACTTGTGTGACCTAGAAAAGAGGCATGTGAAACTGGCTTCCTAGAGCAGCAATTTAAGAGACTGGAGAAAAGCTTACTTGTATCGAGAGTTGTAGGTCAGAAAAGGCTGTGAACCTCTCAGACTGACTGACCTGCACACTTCCGGCGGAGTGTCTGGGAACTCAATACTGCTATTGATTCTCTAAGACAGCACCAAAAGGCCAAGTGATGTTTAATGACATTTAACTGACTTTGAAAATCATATCACCCTGTTCTGTTTCAAAGTGTCCTCATGCCACACTACTTATGAGATAGAAAAGGTACTTAAACATTCAAGAAGCATTTAAAACCATGTAATTTCTGTGGTTCAGAAATTGAATATAAAGGGAAAAAAATGTTATTGCTTGAGGCTTAGAAAACCATACCAGGGTTTCCTGCTGCTCCATCTTGCTTACCTAGAGTTGTGGCTACAGGCAGAGATGTGAATGTTATAAAACTTTTGGAACCAAGTATGGTTTTGTAGATAAAATAATATCTGAAGCCTTATAATGTATGACTTTATAACATTTAAATAAGAAAGAAAACTACGTTCATTACAGAAAAATATTTTTAATGTTGTAGAAAAGATGAGCAATTTAATAGCTATAATGAAATAAACCGTTCCCATACACAGTAAACTTACTGATATAAGAACTGCTAATTCTTCCCTGGGTTCTTAGAATCCAGGGACAGTAAGGTTATAGAAAGTCATCACTCCATGAAAACATTTATCCCCCAAACCAACAAGCAGCCATTGTAACTTCAGAAGATAAAATAGAGCAACTTAGAAGTAGAGAATACTGCCCATTTTTGATGAAAACTGAGCTGTGAAGTGCTTTCTGGAGCTTCCCCCAACCAGTTTATTATCACTTAATCTGTCACTCTAGTCTAGCCTGTCTTCTGACCATCACTGGGGTGATCACTTGTTCTACCAATGTAACATTTTATCCGTAAAGCTGCCATATCTTTACTTGCCTGAGAGGATGGCAACTAATGGCTCACAATGAAGTCATGATTTAAGCAGTTTAAAACCACACATTTCTCAAGTGGTAAACTAATTACTATCATTGCACATTCACAAGTTCATTTAAAAGTTTGGCTTGAAATACATTACACGAAATTCCATTTAATATTCAAGAGAGGAAAAGGCACTTAATACTGCAGTTTCCAGAACATGATTTGTCTGTCTTCCCCTCCTGTGATGATACTGCTACACTGTTCATTCATCCAGATGCAAGTCACTGGCCCTAAAAGAAAGGCACTGGAGTTAGGGAGCAGTTTACCAGGCAGATTCACTGAAGATCAAAGTTAAAGATCATAAATCTTACAGATGACCAGAAGGATAACAATTGCAAACAGTGAATGAAATGAATATAAATTTCCAACAGATACTAGTTAAGTGTACAAGGGGCAGAAATATATAAACAAATATCTTGTTTATAAAGGCATACATCCAGAGCCTGGAAAAAGTTCTTCAGAGAACTGTGAGGCAGAAGTTGGCAATGGGCAAAGAACTTAAAAAAGAGGTCACACCAAATTCATCTCTTTTTAAAAAAATCTGGAGAAAAAAAATGACTTAGCTCCCCATTTTGAGGTTACGGTGAAAATTTGCCTTAAGGAGTCAAATGTTATATGTCAACAATATAAATCCTAAAGGATCTAAGCATGAAATACTGAACAGACAAAATCAGGATGCTGGAGTTAGTGATTGATTCATGGATAATAAAGATTATTTTTTGCTCGGAAAGTGGGAAGGGCAGATTTTCGGTTCATATTTTCTGAATAAAGTTAAGGAATAAGGTCCGTAAATACTTACCTGTGTGGCCCTGTATTTTCTCACTGATTTTCCCTCCGAGAAGATCCCAAACAAGCAGTTGACCCGACTGACTTCCGGACAAAACTGAATTTCCATCCCAGACAAAACACCTACAAAACATTTTAGAAATAACTTCATCATTCATTACATGGAAGGCCTTTGTTACACTGGCCAAAGCAAGCCCAACAACATGCTTGTGAGCTTGCTTGTAAAAGTCTTTACTTGAGCAATGAATACAAGACTATATACCTCTGGGGCTCATCTGAGGTCATAGAGGAGATAAGCATTCCTGTTTGCACATCTATGACATTTAGAGAGCTGTCTTCTCCGATGCTGAGGACATGGCGACTGTCTGTAACACAGGGAAACATAAGGAGCATTAACCTTTCAGAAATGCAATTTTGAGACTATTATTGAATCTCCTAGCCTAATCTTTTCCCGTCCCACCCCCCAACTCTCACCCCATCCTCGCCATTTTCTTTTTTGGTGCTACTTGTATTCAACCAGTAATGGTTTACTGGAAATACTCTGAAGGCACTGGTCATGAGTTTATAATTAAAAATTTCTCTAGTGAGCAGGCAAATTAAGAACATCATCCAATACAGCTTCTCTACTTAGGTATGAACTGCCCTAAGGGCAAGTATTGTGCCACGAAGTGCAATCTGAGCAGCAGACAAAATCTTTTATCAGAGAACTGAGCTTTCCGTCTTACGTTTTTGCTGTTTATTTTTGCTGTTTATTTCAAAATAACTCTAATCCCCTTAGTATTATTATAATGAAAAGAATGATACTACCTGGGCTGAATGCAGCATCATATATAGTCCCTGAATGGCATGGGATCTGATGCAATATAGTAGCTGTCGTGAGATCCCAAATATTCACTGTGCCTTCTTTGGTGCCTGAAACTAACAATGTGCTTGCAGCATTTAAGTTGATTGTATCTACCTAAGGAAAAAAAAAGACACTGATATGTACTAAGCATTATGGATATCAGCTTTATTTACATGGGATAATTCAAATAGAAGGGCATGATAATAGATTTAAAGTTGTGCTGGTATAACTAAGTAAGAGTAGTCCAAAATTACCTGAGTGATACAAAAAAAAAATCACTGAGTGACTTAAAAAATACTGTATAATGAATTGAATGAATTTTCACTAGGGTAAATATAGTGCTTTTTTAAAATAGCCTTAAAATGATCATTTCAGAAAACTCTATAAATAGAAAATTGTAGCAAGATGCCAAACTGCACAAAGCATAGTTAGTTGATCCATGATTATTTAAGGGATTTGAGGAATACCAAGTTATATTTTCAAACCCATCAGAAATCACACACAAAGTACTTTGACATGTCAACCATTCAAATTAGGCAGCAAATTTATTAATTTAGAGAGAAAGGCAGATTTATTGCATGAGCCACAAGTGTGACCCAGTAGTAACATAGCAAGTGGAAAATACAAAGTGTGAATCTGGTTCTGTCTCTGGCAGTGTGGGACCAGTTCCTTTGTTTTTGCTTGTTTCAATAGAGACTAACCTTGTATTATGCTGGATAATACTCCTATAAAATATGCTCAGATCTGGTGGTACTTGGGTAAGGGACATGTGACTGTCAAGGCAGGGGATGAACTCAAGAGCCTTGCATATTTGAGCCATATCCCCAGATCACAAATTGTAGTTCATTGATTGTCTCAGGGCTTTGAAGGATGTCTCTCTTTCAGTTTTTGTGTCAGAAATATGAAAGATGATGCAGCCCATCTTTATACCTCAAATAGTGAGAATAGGGGCGGGGGTAGGTGATAGCCAAATATTTAATGTTGTACTCAGATATTGGTGTTTCAGGGACCTAGTTGGTGGCAACTAATTATTAGAGAAATAATGAAAAAAATAGTAAGGGATTCCAAAACATGAAATTCAAATTCAAAACATGAAAAAAAAATAGTAAGGGATTCCAAAGAGTTGTCTATAATCTTCAATAAATAACATTTAGAAAACAAAATATCATGAACACTCAAATGAAACCAAATTCTCCCCTCTCCACCCCAGTTTTGAAGCTAAGCATGGGGTTTTGTTGCCAGTACTTACACTGACATCATGTTCCAGCTCGGCCATCAACTCAAATTGGTGTTTTTTAGTACCTGGCATTTCTGCAGGAACTCCAGACCACACCTAGGAGGGAAAATATTGCAGGAGGCATTTGTAGACATCTATCAAAGCATTTCTAACACATTCAGGCAACAGCCTTAACTAACCTTCATTTCATACACTTGTCAACAGATGTCCCTGATCGGTGCTGCTGTGCCTAATTCCAGGTGTTTATTAAGAGTCAAGCACATGCCCATGTGTGTATGCCTTTTTCTGTTACTTGTGCTATGGTTGTGATTGCATGACATAATTTTTATTAATATATTAAATGAATACAAGTGCAAAAGTGGAGTACATTAATGTTTGGATTCAAGGAAGTCTAGTCACTAAAATAATTACTGAAATTTGGTACAGAAAAGAAAATTCATCTATAAAAAAACGGGAAGAATTCTGAAAGACGTGTGTAAGGATTCTAATGGTTTTAGATTCATGCCTCCTTTTACATAAATGAAAACGGGAAATTGAAGATGACGAATAATGGTGTGGTTCATGCAAGGAATTTAAGATGTAGAAAAATAAAGCATGAATGTGGTTCTACATTAAGGGAATAGTGAATGGATGTGCACTGATATGTCCTGACTTGAAACAAATAAGTCACCTTCAACTGTTTTCCTCCTTTAATATGAATTTTTCTGGCCAATTCCCAATCAAGTTAGATAGAACAGTCATTAAACAAGTATTTCTCTGTAACTGATTTCTAGTGAAAATTAGATCATCCTATCCTCTGTTGAAAACAAAAAGTGATAACAATTTCCTATTAAGAAGTGTGCATTTTAGCAAAACAGGCACTACAATTCAGTATTCCTACATACCACTTAAAGACTGAAAAATTGTGATACGAATGTGATAGAGTGATAGTACATAGGTAGGGTGCTTGCCCTGCACATAGCCAAACTGGATTCAATCCCCAGCACTCTCTTTAGTCCTTGAGTAATACCAGAAGTGATACCTGAGTGCAGAAAAGGAGGTACGTCCTGAGCACCACAGAGAGTAGTACAAAAATGGCCACAATGTTGTAATATCCAAACATTTTAAGTTAGGAAATATATACAAACCTTCACAGTAGAGTCCCATGATGCAGAATACAGCCTGTTATCATGCCAACATATCTTACTAACAGCATCATCATGTCCCATTAATGTGTCTTGTCGTCTTCCAAAGGCTATGGAATAAAAATAGCTAACATAAAAGATAATGAAAACCATTAAAACAGCATTCCAGCTTAATTTTAAGAATCAAGTATATTATCAAGAAACACAGTCAAACTATACTTATAAGGCTCAGTGAAATTAAAATTTGTCAAGCAATTAAGTATTCAAAATGCACAAAATCTGAATTTAAAACTAGGTATTTCCAGGTCTGGATCATCTGGATGTTCTCTTCAATTTAAAGCTTAAAAAGCAAATTATTACTTTGATGGAATAAATTATTATATTCAAATAATCACATTTAAATTCCACAATACTATCTTCATCCCTAATTCTTGCTCCTTTTTGAAACCAGCTCAGCATAGCAGCAAAAGATTCTGTCCTTTCCTGCATACTATTCACAAAGGTTTTGATACAGCATGTAGAAATTATGTAGGCAGTTGGGGCAGGGGTCCTCTGGAAGGCTCCTAAATTTCAGAGTCACTAAAAAAGGAACACCAAAAACTATTTGGATAGAGATGGTATATTCTAAAAAAGGAGTCCTTTGCTACTAGCAGAGGAGGATGAAAAAGTCATACCTTGGTGGCTAGGAATGATGTCCTAATAAGATCCAGGGGAACAAAGCATTAGCACCCCCCCGCCCCCCCACCAAGACTCAAAAGTCCCTTTACATCATACTGAGAAAGGCCCTTTACCAGGACAATGAAGACTGGAGTGTGGAAAACACAAAACAAAACAATACAACCTTTAAAATAAGTCATGCAAAGAAACATGGAAACTCCATTCCAGGGGTGCTCTCTAGTCAGGCGGTGTAATTTCCCCTTCTCTATATGCTACAAGGAGTCCATATACCCCATGTGGTATGGGGTACATCATTTCTTTTTTATACTTTATGGGGTTATCTAACTCCTAGATATAACTATTTACATAACTCTGTATCTTCTCTGGAAATTTATTTTCTGGAAAGAAAAATCAAGAGCCTAAACCTGGTGGCCAGGGGATTTACCACAATGGCTTCTGGCCCCTAGCTAACCATGACACCAAATTTTCAAAAGCATGACTTGAGATACATACACATTATTATCCCACGAAGAAGTTACAACAATGGCATCTCCTGGTAAAAGTAAACAAGATGATAAAGCCTGAAATGCAAATGATCCAATATGATTAATATACAATACTAAATAATATCACAAGATTTTATTATAAAGTTCCTAAAAAAATGAATGTTCAAATTCTGTTGGTGTTGACTGTACTCACATTTAGTCAAGTTGATTAGTTTGGCTGGTTATGGACCACCAGCAAGGCTCAAAGGCTGATGTTAGGATTTGAACTAGGGTTGCAGCCATAGCTTCTTACTAGACAAGAACCTTAGCTTCTGGCTATCATTCTGGCCCCCAGGTTTTTTATACTGACTAATTCCAGCTGCTGATTGCTCCCAAAGGTAGAATCAACTGTCCTAGAATGTAGCCTGAAGATTTTAAAGAATTTGCTTGCCTTAACCTGGAGGAGATCGGATTAGCTCTAGAGATCATAGGGAAGGATGATCTGGGGGAAGTCATCAAAAATGCAAGATCCTGTTTTGGAATATAGATTGTAGTCTTCTTTAGGTATGGAAAACTTATAATATTCTTTGTAAAATTTCAATATATTATCTATGGAAGTGACAACATGAGTCTCTCACCCGAAGAACTGGTTTAGTGCACTAGGCATTCATTCTGACAGTTCAGAAATATGGTAAATGGTTTAAGTCACATATTTAAGTTTAGCAATTCCAAAACAGGAATAATTTATTAAGGAGAATTCACAGGTTGCTCTCTGAATCCTTTTGTGCTATATCAGGGCAGTGAGTGGTGGGTAGCCCTTATTCTATTCAGGGAGCAATACTGTGCTGCGGATTGGTGCCCAATAGCCAAGCACAAATTGCATTTCTCTGAACCATATCCCAGGCTACTCTTTAAGTTTCTGAGATTACAGATGAAATAACACTATTATTAGAAAGGGGAACCTGATTTAAAAAAAAATAAGAGGCATATTTAATTTACAATTAGTCTAATTAAAGGAGTTAGCAGAAACACCAGTGGAATAATTTCAATTATTCAGGGGAAAATAAAATGTCATTATAAGTATGTGTGTAAAGTGAAATGCTACATGAATTTCTCTCACAACACAGATTTATTTATTTATTTTAATATTTTAGTTAAAGAAAATGCATCACATAGTTGATATAAATTGCTCCTGGCAGGCACGGGGGACCATATGGGGCACCGGGATTTGAACCGATGTCCTTTTGCATGAAAGGCAAACGCCTTACCTCCATGCTATCTCCCAGGCCCCACATAGTTGATAACACTATTATGATAAAATAGTTATGATATAACTGATCATAATGCTATTTATTTCTTAAATTTAAAATTTTAAGTTCAAATGAACTTACCATATTTGAAAATGATATACTTCTCTGTAGCATTTTGGATTCCTTAGAAAACATCTTCAAGGTGGAATCTAATAAGAGAATGGATATGAAGACTTTGTGACCCTTAGAGAAGACAAAAAAATGGCACCTCCTCTTACTGCTTAGACCAGCTAAGGCTCCATCCAGAAGTTTTGGGTGCTGTGACAAGGAGATCAATCTAAAATCCACTATGGATATTGTTTACCATTGGCACTTTAATCCACCTTGTTAAATAAAGCAAGTCATTTTTACATTTTGGATTTAAAAAAGAACTTCATTTGTAGGCTTAAGGGTTGCCCTCTAGAGAAAGCCTCAGACAGTGTAGAAAACAGCTTCTTTTAAAAGTCTTTTAACATAGACTTTTTAGTTTATATTCTTCTGAAGAAGTGGGGAAAAAATTTCATTTGGAGTAAATTAGAAAGAAACATCATTTTTGTTTTTGGTAGGATCCAGGCAGTTCCAACTGCTTGGGTGATCAAAGATTGCATTTATATATCAGGGAACTGAGATAGAATGCATGCTAGGCAGGATAAAATTCAATCATTGAGCTAAGAATTCATAAAATATTAAAAGAATGCCAGGCCAATCACACAGTTATTATAGAATGCCTATTTACTGGAAGAAGCTGAAATCTAAACTGGGTGGAGAAAGCTGGGTGGGGATTATTACAGTTTTTTTACATTTAAACCAAAGATTTTCTTTTAAAAGAAAGCTTCTTGAAGAATATAAGATAAAGGTCAAAATAGGACTTTACACTGCAAAGAAAAGCCTCATATTTCTTTTTTTTTTTGTCCCCCATCCCCCCAAACCTCCTATTTCTATTAAATTTTGTAATATCAACACAGAAATCCTGGGACATGATAAGTAGGAAACTAAATATTTTCCAACATTAATTAGTCTAGAAACAAGACCAGAGGAATGAATACAATTTCATTCTGTACTTTTCCCTGAGGTAAATAATTAGCTGAGATATTCTTCCCAACCTTGCTTTTTATTCTAAATCATGTTTGTTCTCTCATGCAATTCTGAACACTCACTACAAAGTCTATAAATGTACTAGTTTGGGGTACTCTACAGAAAAATCACAAGCTAAGAAGATTTTCTCAAAACCAGACTTCCTCCTGGTAATAAAGAGACTATCAGGTAGGGTGTCCACCTCACTAAAATATAACTGCATATTTGAGGAAAAGTAGTTGAGGTGATGATAAGAATGTGTATAAGTCAGAACTATGAATTATTCATATCTAAAACTAAAAAGAAAAAAAAAGCTTTTAAGTTTAAAAAAGTAGGAAAATGAACTAAAATTACAGAACATTATATTTTCAGAAAGAATTTCTGTGTTTTTTTTTTCACCTTATCACTGATCAAAATTCAACTGCACATTGAAAAACAAAAAGAGCTCTTCTTTTTTGAGGAAAACTTACAAAAATCAGTGATATGCTTAACAAGCCTAAAAGGATTAATGCTCCAGAAACTTAGGACTGTATTAGGTCATGCAAGTACAAGGAAGTGAAGGATTTAACAAGTCATGTCTGAAAACTACAGCGAAGAACACAGGCTTTATTTAAAAGGAAAGTATTATGTCTTAGGGTTAAGAATGTTGGCAAGCTCAGCAGGTAGGAATTCTGGCCAAAAAGTGTGTTGTTTCCTTCTTTTAGAACCTCTGATCTTAGTGAACCTCAAAAGGTGCCGCCTATTTTGCTTCCTTAAGTTTCATAGTTGGGTCATTTTCTACACTCTGTGGGCAACTGTTTTATGAAATTGGAGTGAAAGAGAAAGGAAGACATACTTCAGGGGGGTAAACTGTGATGACAGATTGTAGTTGGGTGAGCACCATTTCTTAACTTCATGGATGAAAAATTGCTGTCTATTATAACTGCCCCTACATGTAGTTCCATGTCATCTGCTGGGTCAGATGACAGAGTAACTTTCACTTCAGTATTGCCTTAGCCAAAAGGAAATTTGAATAAAAGACTTCTGAAGCCTGGCCCTGTTGTTCCTTCACCTCCAAGGCCAAGAGCCAAACAAAACAAAAGCTTTTGGATCCTAATGGTTTGTACTACTCTAGTTAACCTGATAAGGACAAAACTTTAAACTGAGATCAATGACAGCTTGGGTCCTGTCCAGAAGCACTATTTTAAGAAGCTTTCCTAGACTAGACCAGTTCTTTCTATCCAGGTATTCGTATTCTCCTGAGCTTGTACAAGTTAATAAACCTGTTTTTCATAAGCCTTCTTCTGCTGTGTAATTCTTCTTACATCATACAACAAGAACACACCAGACATGAACATGTTCCTACTAACACTTGATGACATATAAACAGGTGGCCTGTGGACAGCTACTATCTTTATAAAAACCAGCTGCATCAAAACCTGTACAGGACAAACTCTGATATCTCCCTCGATCCTATCACACCTTCTAGAAAGCCAAGAAGACCAGGAAAAGAAACTGAATTGACAACAACAGACTTTCTAGTCTTAATCTTGCTTTCAGTTCAAAACTGATTCTGCCATTGAAACAGACTTGTTTTAAGAAGAATAAAAGACAATATTCTATTAATGCCCAGACACAATAGAGATGAGGTCTAGAAGGACCAGTCAACGATATGAAGCTCACCACAAAGAGTGGTGAGTGCAGTTAGAGAAATAACTACACTGACAACTATCGTGACAATGGTAATGAGTGAGAGAAATAGAGTGCCTGTCTTGAAGACAGGCAAGGGTTGCGAGGAGGAGGGAAATGGGGGGCATTGGTGGTGGAAAGGTTGCACTGGTGAAGAGGATTGGCTTTTTAAATAACTGAAACCCAACTACAAACTTGTTTGCAATCATGGTGCTTAAATAAAGATACTATAAAAAGAAACATTAAATGAAAGGATTTTTGTTTAAGTAAAAAAAAAAAAAAGAAAAAGAAATAGATTTGTAAGCCACATCAACAAGGTAATGCAAGGACTTTACATAATTTTGAAATGTATAAAAGAGCACATTAATAATACATAAAATTAGATATTGAGCCAAAGTCTGTAATAATACCCTGAAAGAAACTAAAACACACAGAAGCAAATCTATCTTTCCACACGCCCATTAGCATCATGCACTCTGGAGTCCCAACTAGCCACAGCTAAGACTGCCTCAGTGCCCCAGTGAATAGTCAGCAAAGAGGCCTATCCTAAGTGATGATGTGGGAAGAACATCTCTTTCTGGGGAATGCCACCTGATCTGGGAAACCTCATCAGGAACAAAAAAGCATTTAACATTGTCTTTGGTGCAGCTACACTGAAATTTGTGTAACATGCCACAAATTGCTCTACATCTATTGGACATGCAGATGACATGTACACAAAACAGTCCCTGGATGGAAAACTATGAAATGTTGACACTTCTTGGTTCTGATGGAACCACTTTCAGGTAGAAAAATATACCTTGTGAGGTCGTGAAGACTGAAGATCCATTGCAAGAGACAGCTATTCCAGTGACTGCGCTGGTTAAGAAAACAAAGTTTCACAAATTACTGTCAAGCATGTACTAACAGATTTATTTGTTCTAAATCAAGAATTTATCTATTTTTTAATAATATATTTAAACACTGTGATTACAAACATGATTGTAGTTGGGTTTCAGCCGTAAAAAAAAAAAACAAAAAAACAAAAAAACAGCCCCCTTTACCAGTGCAACATTCCCACCATCTTTGGTGTTTAGGCTGGTTTTATTTTACTTTTTATTTGTTTTTTAAGCACCAGTGGTGCTTGGGTTCTACTACTCTTGGTTCTTGCTTAGGGGTTACTCCTAGTCCAGTGAGCATACTAGAAGGGGCCGTGTGGTACAGGAAAGGGGAAAACCCAGGTATCCTGCTTGCAAAGCACGTGATCAACCCTCTATATACTATGACTGTTCTGTTTATCAGGGAGCTCTATCTCAGTGTATACCTACATTACACCAAATTATCACTGCACAACTTCTCATTTCATACTGGGTATATACCTGTCACTTGCAAACAGTCCCCAGCTTAGCTTCCATAGTTGTTGTATTAAGTTCAACACACTAGAAAACTATCATTGGAAAACTAGAAATGATTTTCCATCAGTCCTACCTGTTTGACAATCTCCAGGACAACTAAGACTTTTTTTTTTAACAAACATTTCACTTGCATTTTTATTGAGTAGGGCCTACCTATCATCTGTTCAGAGACAACACTGTTCTGTCTGGTTATATTATGTCCACTCAAAGAGTTCACAGGACTGGGCTACAAGGCCCCTTTTTATATTCCTTTTATGTAAACTAAGCAAAGTGAAGCCATTAGTATCTCAAATAAGTGAGAGCTACTAATTTATTTTCAGGAGACTATGCTTTGACTTGGAGCCTCAAACTAACATAACACAATAACATGTTCAACTCCTCTGTTAACCTGTAACAGCATTGATGCTATCAAGATGACAAATGAGGGGCTCACAGGCCCTGGACCAGAACAGTAGGTCTTGTCCCCACACTTTGAGGTCCTTATTGGTAACAGTATGGACCACGAAAGGTCAGTGTTCTCACAACAGGTCTACTGAAGTACAGGACTTGATGGTAGAGAGGGGCAACATTCAAAAACCCTCTTGGTCCAACAGCAAGCACAATTCCTTGAATGTTTAGATGTTCTTTTAAAAATTATTTGAATTTTTCAGTGTTCTCTACTATTCTTTATTTTAAAGATAATTTACCTGGGGGTGGGATTGAGTTAGGCACTTGCCTTGCATGTGGCTGAGTCTAGATGGATCCACAGCACAGAATACAGTCCCCTGAGAACTACCCAGGAATGATAGTTGAGAACAGAATCATGGGGTAGCCCTAGAGTACTGTTGGGTGTGACCTAAACTGCTCCCCCCTCAAACAGTTTTTCCTACATAAGGTATCAATCAACTCAACACATGGGAAGATATGCCATGTTTCTTCCATGGCCTCATTCCATTAAAGAACAGAGTGGCTGGTTTGAGAGGGACAAAGCTATAACCTTAGCTTCTATGATGACAGTGTGGTGGCCCAAGACAAATCCACTTTGTGTGTGGTCTTTTCCTTACCACACTAAAAGACACTGAAATAGACCCTCCTTCCTCAGCTTCAATTCCAGCCCAATTTTTTTTTATAGAACAGCACAAAGATGTTCTTACTCTTTGTGGATTTTGTAGTGCTCATGTAACTGCAGTTTGGTCATGTTATTCCAGGCCAGGGTCTTGCTCTCCTCAGTCAGGTCTTCAAAAGACTCTTCACCTGGAGAGATTATACCAAATTGCTGCTTAATTAACTGCATTACTGGCAAGCATCATGGACACAGTCTTTCACACTTAAAAATAAGCAACAAAGCCCTATCAAAAACATGACTGCTTTGACACATACTTGTTCCAAAGTCCTATGGCCATCAATGGGAAACAATTAAGTTATACAAGGTAAATAAAATAAAAATCATAAAGGTTAGTTTTAAAAAGTATCTGTGACAACTCGAGTTTTTACATACTTTTATCAATGTTTGCCAAGTTTTATCTTGGCTCCTAAAGACTGGATAGCTATTTCCTTGTCAGTAATCTTTGCAAACACTTGGCAATTGCCTAAGAGGGTCACAGTTTTGTTTTGGGTCCAAAGGGGAGAAAACAGAGACAAAATAACTTCCTCCAAGTGCTTCTAGACAAGATTAGTTAAGTCATCACTTCTTAGTAATGACTGGAACAATGACCTTTTTAAAACAATCACAAGACCAAGTGGAAGAGTGATGATTAATCAGAACAAAGAGTTAAGTGGCATCACAAGATAATCCTATGGTCTCTATGATTTAGTTCTGTATCTCTTAGAGCTGTATTTCCAGCTTGCCTGGGGTCATTGATTCCAGCGAATTATTTCCCCACACTTGAGAGAGTGTTCGGCCATGTGTGCCTAAGACTCTAGAATGTGACCAGAATAGGGACTACAAAACTGAAGATAAAAAGAAATCAAGGATTTGGCTGCTAAGAGTTCATACAGTGCCAGATTCCTGGGAGCGCATAAAATTGTAAAAATGTAATTTACATATCTTACACATTATAAATTACATGATTTTACATATATTAAATACGCTAAACCTGGATAACTGAGTAAAGGAGAAGGTTCTTTCCTCCCTTCCCAAATACTTGATGTGTGAACTAGGTCAAATTCGTTGTTAGCCTCCAGCATATGCTTGGCACAAAAATGAGTCTCTGTAAACGTCAAATGATGAAGAGAAAATAGAATCAAACCAAGACATCAGTTCACTTTGAGCTCAAGATTTGTATGTAAGGATGGAGGAAGCGTAGGAAAGAATGGACAGAGCTCGGAAAACCAATAGAAAAGAATGAGAACCTTACCAAAAATTATTACCTGGTCTCATAATAAAGTAATAGAAATTAGGTGGTTTTAAATTTCTTTTACAATTAAAATCAATACAAACATGTCCTTTATTTTACCCCAAGAGAACAATTAGAAGAAGGTAAAATATAATCCTCTCTTAACACATTAGTTCATATTACCCTTCTTCAGCATCTTCATAGATACTTTAATTGTAAAAGAGAAACAAAAAAGGCTCACATTTGCTGGATTTACCTGGAGAATCAGGTATGGAAGAATTGTAACTGGAAGTCTGGCATACACTTTTAAACTTTGGAGTGATCCTCCGAGGATGTGGGGTAGCGAACAATTGTTTTGGTGTTTGCCCAAATTCTAAGATTTGGGTGAGCATGGCCACTTTCTCATCTGGGTCCTCAATGCTATAGAACAACAACAACAACAAAAAAGTTCAAAAACCAAACGTTTCAAGATTCTTGAATATATAGACTTCAAAAGACACAGAGTAATAATAACTGTTACTCTCAACCTCATCATAGATAACTGAGATAACTGCTAAATGAGATAATTCTTTTTTTTTTTTTGGTTTTTGGGCCACACCCAATGATGCTCAGGGGTTACTCCTGGCTATGCGCTCAGAAGTCACCCCTGGCCTGGGGGACCATACGGGGCACGGGGGATCGAACCGCGGTCTGTCCAAGGCTAGCGCGAAAAGGCAGGCACCTTACCTCCAGTGCCACTGCCTGGCCCCAAAGAGATAATTCTTGAAGCAACAGAATGTGAAGGAAAAAAAATCACTTATAAAACTTTCATCCTGTAATAGTATCAAATGAAAGTATGCATTATCTCAGTCAGTGGTTTTATACCTGAAGACTAATTCCTAGCTGGGGACCAGAGGCTGAAAAACGTTAGTGGTTTGTAGCTTAGGTAAAAACCCCTTAAATACCCCAAAGTACCTGTTCAAGTCTACACCTCCTTCATAGGTCAGTGGATGAAATACTGAAAACAGAGAAGTAAAACAGTATTGAAAGATGTGCTGTTCAGTTATAAAACCTGCTTTTCAGAGTTTAAACAACTCAGCAAAAATGTTACACTTTTATTCACATAAACTGATTTCCTGTCATAAAGAGATTAAAAACCCGACTACAGAAACTATCGGTTGAACTGTTATCTTCTGCTGAGAGCTCACTGGTAGGAAAGCAGAGCTGTGATCTGTGGACTCC
>PVKC010017977.1:0-20216 GCA_004027635.1 Crocidura indochinensis
ATCCCTGTCTGCTTTTGGTATCAGGGTGATGTTAGCTTTGTAGAAACTATTTGGGAGTATTTCTGTTCTGAAATTTCCTGGAAGAGCCTTAAAAGTATTGGTGGTAATTCCTCTTGAAAGGTTTGAATTTGTTAGTGAATCCATCTCAGCCTGGGCTTTTATTTTTGGGGAGACTTTTGATTATCATTTTAATTTCCTCAATAGTGATATATATGTTTATATATTATAGATCATCTTGGTTCAACCTTTAGAAATTATATAAGTCTAAGAATTTATCCATTTCTTTGAAATTCTCATATTCTATTGCAATAAGTTTCTCAAATTAATCTTGATTACCCTTTGAATTTCTGTAGTATCTATAGTAAACTTCCCCTTTTCATTTCTAATTTGGTTTACTAAGTTTCTATTCTTTTCTTTATAAATTTTTCTAGGAGTTTATTGATCTTTTTTATCTTTCGAAGAACCAACTCTTCCTTTTCCTGATCTTTAGGATTGTTTCTTGGATTTACAATTCAGTAATTTCTACTCTAATCTTTATTATTTCCTTCTGTCTGCCTAATTTTGGTTCACTTTGTTGATTACATTTTATAAGCTTTGCCATTAAGTTATTTATGAAGGCCCTTTCTCCCTTCCTGTTGAGTGCTTGTAAAGCTATAAATATTCCTTTTAGTATCACATTTACTTAATTTCCAAAATTCTTTAACTTGTGTTTTCATTCTCATTTGTTTTCAAGAATCTTCTAATTTTCTCTTTGATTTGTCTGTGGCCCACTGGTTGTTCAGCAGTGAGCTGTTTAATTTCCAGGTATTAAAGTTTTTCCTCTCTGTGTGTTTGTAATTCACTTCTAATTTCAGTGCATTATTATATGAGAACATAGTTCATATAATTTCTATCCTCTTTATTTTATGGAGATATGTCTTATTGGCCAGAATGTATTCTATCCTGGATAATGACCCATGTACACTGGAGAAGGATGTGTATTCAGTTTTCTAAATATGGAAAGCCATAAATACATATACATACATACACACACACTATAAAACTCTTTTTCATTTCTCCCTTTAGAGCCAATATATTCTTGTTAAGTTTAAGTCTGGTTGACTATCAAGTTTTGATAGAGAAGTGTTGAACTCTCCCACTAATATTGTTTTGCACTTGATGTCTTCCTTTAAATGGTCAACAATTGTTTTAAATATATTTCTGGTTTCTCATTGGCTGTGTATATATTTAGGAATATGATATCTTCCTGTTGTATATATCCCCTGATTATTAAGAAATGTCCAAATCTTCTCCTTTTAACTCTTTAAATCTAAAGTCTATGTCTTCTGACATTAGTATGGTTACTGCAGCCTTTTTAAGGGAGTTGTTTGCTTGGATGTTCATCCTCCAACATTTTATTTTGAATCTATGCTTGTTCTGACAATCCAGATATGTTTTTGTTGGCATCAAAATGTTGGATTCAGCTTTTTGGTCCATTTTGCCACGTTGTGTTTTTAACCAATGCGTTTAGTTAATTGACATTGAATGAAATAGTTGTCATGGGAGTTAGTGTCATCTTTCTGCTGTGCACCTTTTTTGCTGTGTCTGTTGGTCTGTCTTCTTTTAAATTAGATCTTTTGGATCATATTTTAAGGTTGGTTTTGAATCCATAAATTTCTGAGCTGTTATTTATCCATGAAACTGTGTATCTATCCTTCAAACCTGAATGTAAGTCTGTCTGGGTGAACAACTACTGATGAAGAATTCATGTAATTGAGTTTTGTCAATATAACCCAACACTGCCTTCAGAACTTCGATGTTCCTTGTGACAGATCTGCTATGAATTTTATTATGCTCCTTTGAATGTTATTTCTGCTTTTGATCTTGCTGCTTTCGGTATTCTATTCCTATTTGTGGAATTTGCCATTGTTACTAGGATGTTTCATTTGACGCTTTTCTTTGGATCTCTGTTAGCTGGTTCTCTTTAGACATACAGGATTTAGTTGCACCCACTCTTTAATCCTGGGAGTTTCTCAGCAATAATGTCCTTGCCTATTCATACTTCATGATTATTTTCTTCTTGGGTCTCTGAGACTCCAATATTTCATATGTTTTATTTTCTGTTGAGTTCATCGAAGATGTTTATTTTCATTGAAGTTCGCATTTTTTAAGGATTTTCTTGAGGATTTTTCTCACATCTAAATCCTACACCTTTCATATCCCAACCCCAGTCTTTCTACTTAAGACCAGTTTTCAATTTCTATTAATTTTTAGTGTATTAATATACTTTATTAAGAAATATAGTAAATATACATGAAATAATGTGGTAGGAAGCAGTAAAATAAAAAATTAACTCTTATTTTTTTGTTTTTGTTTTTTTTGTTTGTTTGTTTGTTTTGGTTATTGAGCAAAACCCGGCAGTGCTCAGTTACTACTTCTGACTCTATGCTCAGAAATTACTAGTACCTGGAAGGCTCAGAGGATTATAATGGATGCTGGGGAATGAACCTAGGTTTCTATTGCTTTTGATTATTGATAGGATTATATAAGTTGTCAAAAGATCTTGGAAAAGGCGACCAGGTAGCTAGTTTTAATTTTGAAGAGTTTTAATTTTGTTAAATGAATTTTCTGGAGATATATGGTGAAAAATATTTCACAACTGTATGGATTTACTTAAAACTGATGAGTTATTACTTCAAAGTTGTTAAGAAGATAAATTTATACTTTTCTTAAAGTTAAAGAAAGAAACATACAAAGTGGGAGAAGCATAGATTGATGTCTCAAACTCTATTATAGGATTTTCACTTCTGATAGGGTTTCTTGGGAATTCTGGAGAATCAATGTATTTTGCATATCAGTCCACTTATCCTGCTAGCTCTTTTCAAAATGACATTTATATACAGGGAGATAAAGCCATTGATTGGTTGGAGCTATTAAGTATGGACAAATATTAGACAGAAAACTTCTGGTTGCCCCATCATCATCTGATCTTAACTAATATTAACATTGCACCCCTAATTGCCTCTGTCTCCTGCTCCATTGCTCACTGAAAGGATTCTGGGGAGCAGATACCTGGTACTCGAAATAAGTGTTTGCCCAAGCTTTGATGCTGACACTCACTTGGCATAGGCCTTTTCCAGCAAGGCACTCCAGAACTCATTATGGTCAGCAGAATGGAGGAAGATTAAACGATCCCTGAAGGTGGGTAGTCGGTCATCGATCACCACATCCAACCACTCACTGTGTTGCCAGAACTGTTGGCCAAAGGAAGAAATAAAAAATAAAGAGAAGTGTCACATATCACGAGTCACATGACTTGGTAATTTATACAACTATTTGTTTTTTTCCTCCAGACCAAATTGAGAATCTTGACAAAAAAATGCATATGAGTTCCATGAGGGGGCTGAAGTTTTACTTTCTTCACTAAGCCACTTACTGAGTATCCTACCCCACCAGGGACATTGAAAGACACAACTAGGGTGAGGACAGGTTTCACATGTAGACACTATGTGATAGTTTGAACTAATTATTCACATTCAAAAGAGAAAAGTGAGGTTTGTTCTGTTTCTGCACAGCTCAATATCTCTGTCTGTGTCCCAGTTTTGGATTCTGTCAAAGCCAGTCATTTTTTATGGTTTTGTTTTTGGGTCACACCCAGCAGCTCTCAGGGGTTACTCCTGGCTCTATGCTCAGCAATTCGTCATGGCAGGCTCGGGAGACCATATGGGTTGCTGGGATTCGAACCACAGTCCTTCTGCATGCAAGGCAAATGCTCCACCTACATGCTATATCTTCGGCCCCAAAGCCATAAATTTTTTAATTGTTTTTCACCAGATTTAGAAAGACTAAAAACCAATGGTCCACTGCCCTGGTTATAACTGCCTGTTAATGGAGTAGTGCACAGGCATGCAGAATAGATGCCAGCTGGCAGGTGAGAAAACTTGAAATGTCCACTTAATATTATTTTTCATCTCATGTTCCCTCCTCAAGTGAGATGGCGTGTCCAAGAGAATTTTTTTTGCTATATCCTGCTGCACGTGGAGAAAAGGTACCAGCGGGTCTCCAGTCCCCTGAGCTGTCTCTCCTGTTCTCTAAGATCTAATTTTTGGCTTTTACACAGAAAAGCTATTATAAGGGTGGCACTTGTATCAGGCAAGCAATGTGAAAGGCATGTGTTCATGTGCACATAGCACAAACATGTTCTGAGAACACTAAAAGTTAGATATAAACAAATAGCATATGAAGGCCTACTTCTACTGAGGAAAAATAGTGAAAATGAAATTACTCACTGACACTACCCACTCAATTTAGTAGGAAAAAAAAACAATTTTAGTATCTTGTCAGTTCCTACTCAAGACCTTGATGAGAGTGTAGATAGGAAGCTGAAAACATAGAAAAAAAAGCTCCCAAGCAAGCTTCAATATTCTTATGACTCTGCCACAGTTCACATGGTGTGTCTTTGAAGGTATTCCAGAAAGTGATATTTTTGTGCTTTCCACTCTTCCTCTTATTTTTGTGTAGTACTGAGGATAAAATCCAGATCTCCAGGCATGCAAATCATGAGCTTATTGATGAATCGCAGTTCTGGCCCTTGAATTCTTATGTCATTAAGTACAATAAATTTTAAGTAATAAAATCACGAAAAAATGGATCTCTAGAACTTTTGCCGCATTCTATTCTCTTGTAATACCTTCCAAGATTATTATGTGACCACACAGGGTTTAGGGTCATTGATTTGGGCAGACCATCACATAGGGAAGTTCATGTTCCTCTCAGATTACCAAACAGTTAAAGAGGCCCCAAAGAGATCAGTCCATTGACCAATGCTGCTTCTTACCTGGAAATGGAATATTCCTGCATAACCAGGACCAAAGCTTTGGTCTTGGGGAACAACTCTAGCCAGAGCCTTTTCATTAAGTGTAAGGGAGGCGATGGCAGCCAATAACCAGCAGTCACCTGAAAAATGAAAGGTCATAAATTGTAAAGCAGGAGTTGACTCTTCAAAAGGGTAAAAACAAGTTAGATAAATTTTAGCTAGACTCCAGAGCAAAATAGAAAAATGTTCAAATAAATCATATCAGAGATGAAAGGTGAGAGGTAATGAAAGCTTCAGTTATTAAAAACATTATGAGAGGCTACTATGTACTACTTTATGCTCATAAGATGAAGAACATAGAAGAAATTGATAGATTTTTACAATCATGTAATATCCCTAAGCTGAAAGAGGAAGTGGAACTAGCAACTACAAGCAAGACATTCAAAACAGGAATTAAGAATCTCCCTGAGAACAAGTCTTTGTCCAGATTATTTTGCCACTTAAGGTTTTGAAAATATTAAAGACACAAAAATCTATTCTAATACCTTCTATGAAGCTAACATTATATTAATACCCATAGCAGAGACTTTATATTGATCAGACCAATATTCTTGAACATTGATGCAAAAATACTTAACATAATCTTAATTAGCGAATAAAAATATATAGAGCTATATTAAGTAGGATTAATATAGTGGTGCAAGGATGTTTAAAACATATTTAATTGAACACATGCAACTAACATAATTAACATAATTAACACAATATGCCATGTTAATAAAAGAAGATAAAATCCTTATGATGACATAAATTCATGTAGAGAAAGCTTTTGACAAGATACAACATCCATTCATAATAAAATATTCAACAAAATATTAGTGAATGAAACTTTTCTAAAGATAGTATTGACTATTTATAAAAAAAAATCCACACCTAGTATCATTCTTAAAGGTAAAAATCTGGAAATATTTCCTTTGAGATCAGTCACAAAACAAGTATGTCCACTGTATCACTTTAGTTCAATATAATATTAGTAGTCCTGGCTTTGGCAGCCAGCAAGTAAAACAAATCAAACAGATCCAAATTGGAAAAAAATAAGTAAAATTATCATTATTTGCCAATGACATGAAACTTTACTAAGAGATCCTAAAGAATCCATAGAAAAGCATCTGGAAACAATAGATCCATGAAGCAAAGTATCTAGATACAAGCAGTAATAAAAATCAGTTGTATTAATATATATAAAAATGAATCATAGGATAAAGAGTTTAAGGAGTCTATCTCACTTAAAACAGTTTCCAGAAAAATCTTGTATGTGAAAATCAATGAACAAAATATATCTATATCACTTAAAATGTAGAAGACCTTAGGAAGTAGAAAATTATATAATGAAAAAGATTCTATGCTCATGGATTGGAAGGCTCAATATTGTTAAAATGACTATACTACCTAATCTATTGAAGAGATCCAATGCAATTCCAATCCAAATTCATATGAAATTCTTCAAGATCTGAGAAAAGTCAATAATTAATTTTTTACTTAATCAGAAGAGAGGGCTGGAGGGATTGTGGAGGGATAGCATCATGAGTAGGGCATTTGCCTTGTACTCTTCTGACTCAGGTTTGATCTCCAGCATTCCATAAGGTCCCCTGAGCTAGACAGAAGCAATTTCTGAGTGCAGAGTCAGGAGTAAGCCCTGATATCTGTTGGGTGCTGCCCCAAAACAAAAACAAAAAACAGAAGAATCACAAAAGACTTCCAATAGCCACAGACATACTTAAAGAAAATTAACTGACACATTTCAAAGAAAGACAAGCAGATTGTTGTTAGGCACATGAAAAATGCTTACCATCACTTATCATAAGGAAATGCAAATCAAGACCACAATGAGATATCATCTCATACAGTAAGAATGGTACATATCAATAATATCAGAAATGTTGTGAAAAAAGAACTCATCCATTGCTAGTGGAAACATCTGGTTCAATCCCTATGAAAAACTGTATGGTGTATACTTAGTAAACCTAGAATCAAACTGCCATATGACTAAGCAATAAAAACTTTGATTCAAAAGGACATATACATACAATTATGCACTGTTGTACTTAGTACAATAGCTAAGGAATCAATCTAGGTGCCCAACAAAGGATGAATAGACTTGAAGATATGGTGCATATACACAATAGAATACTCTGCAGTTGCAATGATCAATTAAATCGTGCAGTTTGCTGCAACCCATATGGTCCCCTGAGCCTGTCAAGAGTGATTTATGAGTGATTACTAAGAGTAATCCCTGAGAGCTACTGTTTGTGCCCGCCAAAGCCATAAAAATAAAACAACCGAGCTTACATGGAGCTGGAAGGGACTCTTGGGGCACTGACGCAGGGAAATGAGCACTGATGTAGGGAAATGGGTGAGTTGTTGAACTGATGAAAGTATTAAAAATATAATTAGGGGCCGGAGATGTGGCGCTAGAGGAAAGGCATCTACCTTGCAAGCACTAGTCTAGAATGAACTACTGTTTGATCCTCTGGTGTCCCATATGATCCCCTCCCCAAAGCCAGGAGCGATTTCTGAGCGCATAGCTATAATGTAACCCCTGAGCATCAAATGGGTGTGGTCCCCCCAAAAGTATAATTAATACTATTGTAATTTCCAAAACCTCAATAAAAATAGAAAAATGGCAAAGCTCATAAAAAGTTATTATAAACAACTCTATACTATTAAGATGAAGAGTCTAGAAGAAACTGAATAAATTTTAGAATCACATGAGATCCCAAAATTGAATGGGGAGGAAGTAGAAGACATGAACAGATAAATTATAAGCAAGAAAAGTAATTTAAAATAACTCCAATAACAAAAGTCTTTGTTCAAAGGGGTTCACGGTTTTAAAAGTGATATCAAACCTTTAAATGGCTATACTTTATAAGATCTTCAAAAATACTGAAGAAATAGGAATCCTTCCTCACAGCTTCTATGAAGCCAACATTATACTAATACCCAATACAAATACTGATACCACTAAAAAGAAATTTTTAGATCAAATTTCCAAGTGACATTGATCCAAAAATCCTCCTCAAATGAGGATGGAGCAATAGCACATAGGGTAGGGCATTTGGCTTGCACACAACTGACCTGTATTGATCCTGGTCATCCCGTATAGTCCCCTGAACACTGCTAGGTATGATCCCTGAGGTCAGAGCCAGGAGTAACACTTGAACACTGCCAGGTGTGGCCCAGAACTCAAGTAAGAAAAGAAATCCTCATCAAAATTTTTGCAAACTGAATGCAACAAAATATCAAAAGCATTATACACCATGATCAAGTAGGATTAATACCATAGATGCAAGGAGAATTCAACATAAACAAATAAATAAATTTAACATGTCAACAAAAGAAAAAGGGAAAATCTTATGATTATATAGATTAATGCAAAAATATCTTTCAACACAATTCAACACCTATTCTTGATTAAAACAAACCCTCAAGAAAGTTATTATAGAAGGAATTTCCTCAAAATAGTAACAACCTTTTACAATAATTTTATAGACATGTTTTTATTCATGTCTATAATAAAAACTGAAAGAATTGTCTCTGAAATCAGTTAAGGTTGTCCAGTATTTTAAATATCTTTACTTTGATTCAATAGGTTAGAAGACTCAGCAACAGCAGACAAGATAAAAATATAAAAGGGATCAAATTGGAAAGAAAGCAAAATGATCACTATTTTCAGATAAAATAATATATGTAGAGTATTCCAAGGATTCCACTAATATATTTAGAAATGATAAATTAGTAGAGCAAAGTAATAGTTCACCAAATAAATATACAAAAATATTACATTTCTATATATAAATAATGAACTAGAAGAAGAAAAAAAGCCTATTTTGACATGCCACTGAATCTGCTTAAATATTTCCACAAAAATGTCATATGCTACTATCCAAGATATGTATCAGCAAATGCATAGTAATATACAAATATATGTAGCATTATATACATAACAATAACAATGACCAGCAACAAAAAATTCCAATAACCCTATAAAAATTAGAAGAGATGAGAACATATTTCTCTAAAGATGATGGCCACAAAATCTTGTTATCTTAGAGAAATCCAAATTAAGGTGATAATGAGTTATCATTTCACAACAATGAAAATGACACATACAAATTTGTGTTGGTGAAGATATAACAAAAGTGAACTTTAATTCACTGCTGATGGGAACATTGTTTGCTTCACTATCTATGGAAACAGTAATGGAGAATTCTCAGAAAATGTAGGAATAGAACGAAGGTCTCTTTTCCCTGCATCCACACTTATATTGATTATTCTTATTTTTGATGTGTTCCAGTCTCTTGGTGAGGTTATGTCGCATTGCTGTTTTGATTATCATTTTCCTGATGATTAGTTATGTAGAACATTTTTCATATACCTTGGCCATTTGGCCGAGTGAGTTTCTCTTTTCCATTAAAGGATGGGGTTGGGATTTTGTGAGTAGTTCTATCAAAACTGGGTTGGATATGTGCAAGGCAAGCACCCTACCCGTTGTATGGTCACGTTAACCCTATTTTCACTTAATTTTACTATTAAATTTGAAGATAATATTTCCCAGTTTTTTTTTCATGCTAACACATATCTAGGAAAACTCAGGAGTGAAGGCAAGTACTGAAAGTGCATATCAGATTCTTGTAGGCAGTCTGTTTGCCCACAGTGCATCTGTGGTTCTGTGCTGAGGGAAACTGAAGCAGTCATCATGGAGGTTCCAATAAGATTCAATTTAGTAATGATCTCAATAAGTAACCCAGGGTCTGTTCAATGATACAGACAACTTTGACAGATTTGGTTAATTTTTGAAAGAACATTCTCTTTTTTTTTCATGTACAACAAAAGAAAACTCAGCCCAATTTTGGACAAATATGAAATACTCATGATTTAACATATTTGAGGGCAGTCTTAAGTAAATTGTAGGAAGAAAACTGGATTGCTTTGAGGTAGGGTGATTCTCCACAAAGTATGAACTCTCCACTACTAGGATACAATATTTAAGCATACGTTTGAATGCTGACTTCCTATATATCATTCCCATGACCTTTAATAATTTTAGACTCGGGGGCCAGGCGGTGGCGCTGGAGGTAAGGTGCCTGCCTTGCCTGCGCTAACCTAGGACGGACTGCGGTTCAATCCCCCGGTTCCCCATATGGTCCCCCGTACCTGCCAGGAGCAACTTCTGAGCGAATAGCCAGGAGTAACCCCTGAGCGTCACCGGGTGTGGCCCAAAAACCCCCCAAAAAATTAATAATTTTAGACTCATTGTTTTTTCATTTTAATCTGTAGAATCAGAAAGGTAATTGTTAAGTGTGATGAAATTAAGTAACAAAGGTTTAGAAGAGTGTCTAAGGTTAATGTATGTGCCACAATATTGGGAATTCAGACAAGTTCATCTAGATATCTCTGTTCTCTAAAAACTCCTGCGCTGTGTGCACATTAACTAACTTCCCAGATATTCAAAGGGGTCCACTGAATCCTGTTTAGCAGGGAGCAGACCCCACTATTCCTGGAGACGGAAGTAGCAATCTCTGATTCTGTATGAAATTTCAGGAACCTTAAAATGGTATGTATTTGTGTGTGTGTGTGTGTGTGTGTGTGTGTGTGTGTGTGTGTGTGTGTGTGTGTGTTTTGGCACCTCAGGTACTCCATCCCACTGCTCCTTAGAAAGTGGCCCGTCCCTTTACCTTTTTGTGCTCATTCCTCCCACTTACCAAGCTCTCCCTGGCAGATATCAGTTCTGGTTGCCCCTCCAAGAATGAATTCTGGATTTTTTACTATTTCCTGAAAGAACAAGAACAGTGTTAAAGTGAACTTTCTGCAGAATAATGGAGCAGGCCCAAAGTATATTAATCCTTTCTTGGAGTGAAGATTTTTTTCTGGATAGAAGTTTTTCCTGTAGAATGGCACAATGTGATAAAAACTATGTGGACTCTTCCCTCAAAGTCTGAGCCTAAATTTAGTAGAGATACCTCCCAGGGATAAGTCATTCCTTTTGAGTATCCATTGGATATCACATTCTGACCAAATAGACTACAACCTTTACCGTATTAGCCAACCACCTATAATTTTCCATGACACTAATGCCCTGGGCAAAGTATCTGAAGCCATGGGTTTGGAACCTATTTCCTTACTTATGAGCATTACACCCTCTGTGGGATTAAAATTCCTCTAATTACAAGAAAACTTTAGATATCTAGGGGTCTTTCAATATGACAAAGTGCCTTCCTTGATGAGGCACTTGATGAGGATGAGAGTTTCTTTTGTGGTGCTGCCCACATTAAGTCAGGGAATTCTGGGACCTGGGAGATAGCATGGAGGTAAGGCGTTTGCCTTTCATGCAAAAGGTCATCGGTTCGAATCCCGGTGCCCTATATGGTCCCCCGTGCCTGCCAGGAGCAATTTCTGAGCATGGAGCCAGGAGTAACCCCTGAGCACTGCTGGGTGTGACCCCTCCCCTCCCCAAAAAAAACCCCCAAAAAGTCAGGGAATTCTTAGTGCTACAACAAAGTACGTGATCACTGGCCAACTGCAAGCATATGTGCAACCCCCAGATAATACACATGTGAGCACCATAATAATTCTTAGTCAGAATAACCAAAATGTGGGACTGGACTGGTGGTGCAAGCGGTAGAGTGTTTGCCTTGCATGTGCTAACCTAGGACAGACTTCGGTTCAATCCTCCAGCATCCAATATGGTCCCCCAAGCCAGGAGAGATCTCTGAGCCCATAGGCAGGAGAAACCCCTGAGCATAACCAGGTGTGGCCTCCCCCCCATAAAAAAGAATAACCAAAATGCAAAAGAGCTATGGCAAGCTTGTGTGTGACTCCTAGTCATTTTAACAATATAATGACAAGAAGAGAAAGGAAAGTAAAAGAAAACAAAATTTTTTTTCATTTATGATTCAGTTTATTATTCTATTTCTTTTTTCATATATTTTTTCTTTATTTAAACATCTTGATTACATATATGATTGTGATTAGGTTTCAGTCATGTAAAGAACACCCCCTTCACCAGTGCAACATTTAAGTGGGATAATACATGCACATGTCTAGAATTAAACACAAATTTTCACTTTATGCCCAAATTAGTTTTTGAGTTTGTAAAGTTCCTGAGCTATTTCCCATCACTGCCTTCAGGCCTAGAAGATTGTTTGAGATAATTCTGCTATAAATCTTAAGGATGCTTCCTTGTATTTTATTTCCTTATTTTCTCTTGCTGCTTTCAGTAATCTGTCTCTATCTATGGTTTTTATCATTATGACTGGGATGTGCCTTGGGGGTACTTTAGTTTGGGTCTCTTTTGGCTGGTACTATCTGGTTATCCAGATACACATGGCTGCATACACTCTTCAACTCTGGGAACTTCTCATCAATGATGTCTTTGACTATTGATTCTTTTATGAAGGTTTTCTTCTGGGTGCTCTGGGACCACAATGATCCTTGTGTTTCTTCTGTTGAATTTAACCCAGAGTTCCACTGTTGTCTGTTCAGTTATTTTAATCATTTTCCCATCTTCTTTTCATTTATTTTAAGACTCTTTTCAAAATTCTCCTGTTGTACAGAGGTGTTGTGGTGCTTATCTTCCAGCTCACTAATTCTGTCCTCATCTGCTACTACTCTACTAGTGAGGTCTTCCAGTGAACTCTTCATTTTGCCTACCAAGTTATTTTTATTTTTGTTCAAAGTTTTCTCACTTCTACTCTCATATCCTCTTGAATATTATTGACTGTCCCATTCCATAGTTTTTGAATATCCTTAACATTTCCTCTAAAGTCCTTATCAGAGAGCCTATGTAGGTAACTAATACTAGTTAGATCTTCAGAACTATCTTCTTTCACTAAGTGTGGAGGGATTCTGTGTTACTTACCTATTGTGAACTTTGCAGCCTCCAAGATGTGCAAGTCCTGTGGGACTCAGTGGGAATCCAGAGCATCTTTCCAGAGCGTATACTTTAGGATATTTTAAGCTTTTAAAATATTCTCCTAAAATTAGGCAGGAACTTTCTTTTAAAATGCAGTGTGTTCATGCACTGCAACTGTGGGGATGAAAGAATTTCAACTAATATCCTGTGTGCCAGCCCCTCCTATTCCTGCCCTTCAGCTCGAAACAAGCTTGGGCATCTTATCATCACATTACCTAAATTCACATAAAGGTAATTCAGAAAGCACTTCTATGTCAGTTTCCTGTCTTGTTCATGATAAGTGCCTGTGGGGACCCTCTCTGACATATCAGTGGGAACAGTTAGACTCTTTTTCATCCTTGATCTTGGCTCCAAGAAACCTTCTAGTCCTACAGTCCAGCACCAACCATCAATCATAATTAGGGTCTTACTTAAAGGGGCTGGAGAGATAGAACACTGGTAGGGCTTTTGTCTTGCATGTGGCCGACCCAGGATGGACATGAGTTCTATTCCCAGCATCCCATATGGTCCCCTGAGTCTGCAAGGAGTGATTTCTGAGCTCAGAGCCAGGAGTAATCCCTGGACACTGCTGGGTATGCCACCCAAAACAAACAAAAATTGATCCCATCAATCTGTCTCCAATACAGGAGGTGTGGGGGATGGGCATTGGTGGTGGGAATGTTGTACTGATGAAAGAAGGGTGTTCTTCTTATGATTGAAAATCAACTATAAACATGTTTGTAATCATGGTGCTTAAATAAAGATAATTACAAAAAAAATAAAGGGTCAGATCCGTTTTATGGCTGTCTGGTGCTAAAGTATAGGTCTAGAAAACCATATCAGTGGGAAGGTGCAAACCACACATTTTAATGGTTTTTATAGTAATCCTAGGCCTCTGAGCATGTTATCTGACTTCAGTTTTTTTCCCCTCATCTCTAACAGGAGCACAAACCATCCTCTGTCAGCTTGAACATTTAGTTTATTTCTGATTCTATAATGGATCTTCTGGCCTCTTAAACCAAGTCACTCCCCAGGGATCCCCAGAGACCTGCCTTCATGGGCCAGTCCTTGTCAGAGAACTAATTGTAAAACCCTCACAAGCAGTATTCTTTTGTTAATTCTTCTTAAATTTTGGGATTACACCTGGTTGTTTTCAAGGCTTATTCATGGCTCTGCACTTAGGCATCATTTGTGCACTCTAGGGACCATATGATGTGCCAGGGATAGAACCCGGGTTGCCTGCATATAAACCAAGTGCATTGTACTTGTTATTGCTCTGTCCCATTGTTATTCATTCTTTTTGTTTTTCTGTTTTTAGGCAAAAAGCCAGTGATTCTAAGGGTTTACTCCTAGCTGTGTACTCAGGAATCACTTCTGGTGGATTATGTGGAATTCCAAAGATTGTGTGCAAGGCAAATGACCTAGCCAGCATACTATCACTTCAGCCCCTTATGATTCTTAAAAGGACCTAAAAAGCCTGTGATGTTTCAGTGCAATAGTGCAGTATGAGCTGAATATTGATACCTTCCTTCCTTCTTTGCTACAGCTTCCCACCATCAGTGCAGCTGCCATAGCTTCTTAGTTTCCATGTCAGAATTGGTTGCATTTTCCCCAACAGATTTTTGTATATCATAAAGTACTCATCTGTGAACCAATGGAGGAAAAGTACAAAAGGAGAAACTCAGTCTCACTTCGTGGTGAACACGAATTAGTTTTCAGATCTCTGTATATGTGCCACATACATCAGTCTAACCAGTGCTTCTGTGATTAGGTCCTCTTCAGAACCTCTTCATATGTATGCTGAAGGGGGAGTTGTGATGTGGTGGAGTTCCATTCTCTACACCCATGTGCCATGAGCAGTGTGTGCTTACAGTTGTGGTCCCACAAGTGCCACACATGTATGATTTCTATAGGCATATGTCAAACATACATTAGTACTTTATATACACAGTGTATGTGCCAGGGAGTATTACATATGTGTAGAGCCTATAGATAATACTATTTAGATAGAAACTAAAAGTTTCCCTGAAACTAAAGCCTGAATTCAGAACCAAATTGGGAGGGCAAAGGATAGGATAGAAAAGAGAGATAGAAAGAGAGAGAGAGAGAGCGAGAGAGAGAGATGCAAACCTGAAATGAATTTACAGCCTTGGAACCTAGGAAGGAGAGGGACTCAGCATCACCAGTTAATTTTCTAGGAGGACCAATGATTGAAGCTTGCTGGAAATTTTGTACTCAGGGCCTGTTTATGTTTACTTTGTGCATGAATAAGGACTCTTTCAAACACACATTTTTTTCTTCTACTAAGCAATTAATTAAAACAAGGGAAATCACAGAACAAGGTAAGATACCATGATCAACAGATGTATTATGCTCTCAAGATATGTGTGGGGGCCTTGAATCTGGGGATAAGTATAGGCATTTAGAAACCCTGAACCCATGGGAAGGAGGACTATGTGCCATGTGTCATGCTATGGTATGTTCCTAGGGAATTGTTATTGTGCACTCTAAGGTTATTCCTTTCTTCTAGGGAGGACTTGTCAGGTTTAGGTTGGAACATGACGGGGAGAATTTCATAGAAGAAAGAAAGAGGGTAGATGCAGGAAGATAAGGAGAGGGAAAGAGAAAGAAGATAGACACCCAGGAACTTGGGCCCTTGAAATGTGTTGTGCTCATTTCTCCTACACTATCAGTTTGGAATATCCTTCCATTTAATGTCTCTCACACAAACTACCCTCCAAGAGATGTGGTACTCTGTAGGCAACCTCACTTTTCTGAATTGAGACTGTAGGGCCCCTGCATTGCCCCTCAGTTATCTTCCACAGAAGTTCTGTCCCTGAGCTACCTCAAGGAAGATGCCTGCTGGCTACCACCTTCCGTGTGCCTTTTACATTGTTGCTCTTGTGTGCCACTCCCCTGCCTTCAAACACAGCTGTGTTTGACAAGAAGGTGGTATTGGGATTCCAATACCAAGAAAGTGGTATTGAGTGGTGTGTGGGTTTGTCCCACATCCTCATTCACCATTCAAGTGCTGAGCAGAAATAAAAAAATAGCACCCAAGCTACAAAGGTTTTTGGATGAACAACTCACAATTCTCACCATGTTCCTGTTGCCCCTGCCCCACTCAGTCATTACTAGAAATAGTAAACCTTTAATCTGCAAGAAGAACCTCAATTCCTACCTACAGCTCCTTGCTCCTTGTTTCGTATGATTTTGAAACTTCTCACACAAAGACCCTCAGCCACCACAAAAAGATCCATCAGTGTTTCTGACCCTGAAGTACTAGAGGTGTTTGTATATATATATATATATATATATATATATATATATATATGTACAGATTTATGTAGTACCTAAAAAGAAAAAGAGGAAGAGAGATATGTCTGTCATAGAGGTAGATAAGTGAGGGTAGGAGGGAGAGTAGAGACTTTGTTTCTGGGAAATGTGCACTGGTGAAAGGATGGGTGTTGGACATCGTATGACTGAAATTTAAGCATGAACAACTTTGCAACTCTGTATCTCACAGTGATTCAGTTAAAATTTATTTAAGAATATAGACAGGCTAAAATAAATAAAAATTATAGACAGGTTAGACATTTAAAACTGCAACACCATTTATTGCAGGGAGCTAATGAGTAGGTAATACGCCATTGATGAATAAACTAATATTCAGAGCAAGCAATGATGTTGATGATATCAGTAATAGTAGCAGTGAAACTGTCTTTTATTAAACTTACGAGGCCACAATGATGACTATGGTTCCTACTTTATAGGTGAAGATACTGAGGTTTGTGGAAGCAAAATTTTATGACAATACCCCAAAAATTAATGGCAGTGTGGGACCAAGATGCAGTGTGACATAGCAGATCCAGTGCTTTCTGTATACACTTTATCACCCACAAAAGCCTGTCATTCTAGGAGCTGGTGCCAGGTAGACCCTCTTCCCAAAAGAGGGAGAGTCACTGATGCTCACTCATAGGCCAAGCCCTGATTGATTCAGGCAATAAATGCTGAAGGCTTGTCCAGGCACCAGTGGTAGCATTTGGAATTAAAACATCCAGTTTGTTAGATCTGGCACCACTTCAGAGTGAGATGTGAGATTGGGGAGATAACTCTACTTAGGTGCATTCCATCCATCATGCATTTATCAGCACTCATTTAGTGAGCAACCATCCACTTCAGCACTCTGGGCTTGGAACCAGATGCTATAAGACTTTATATACATATATACACAAACATCCAAGCTATGAGGGATGAGCGTGCATAATTGGGGGCACCATTTGAGCATATTTTCCATTGGTGAACTTGCCACAAAGTCTGACTTCTCCTGGCTAACCTTTGATTCCTACTCACTGCATAGTAAGACCCTCTGTTACTCTTTCCCAGCTTCAGCAGGAGACAGAGAATAGGGAAAAGAGTTCAGACACCTGGGCACACCTCTTATACCCTTCCCCATCCCACACCAAATACACACAGAGCTCTCTCACACTCCTGGCATTTTCCTTGTGTTACCTCTTATCTTTGGCTGCATATCTCTCAACAGTCAATATTGCAGGTAACCAAATTTATATTTGATTTATATTCTTCTCAAACTCCTTTCCTTTGCCTTACAACCTCCAGGGTCCTTGGTTTCTATGACTTCTCCCCTATCCCTTTTTCTGCACTCACCCCTGGTCTTTTCCATATGAAGGGAATCTGGGGCCTCTCACTGTAGAAAAGAGAGGAGCTGTTGGCTGGGAAGTCTGCGTCCTCAAACAAGATGCCCCTCTGTATGGATTCTTGCCTCAGCTGCTCAAAACTCTGGCCTGAGGAGTGGATGATGCGAACATCCTTGGGAACTGGGTCCTTCTTGAAGCTTGAGGTCCGGGAGAAGTAAGGCATGACTGCTCCAGCTTGCAAGTTTGTGGTTGATGAGGGGTGGAAAAAAGTGAGTTACATGTGCCAGTGAGAAAGGAGCCAAGAGCTTTGGGCTGAGTGGACTTTGGTTTCTATTTGTTAGTTTAGGAGCCTCCCAGTGAGACTGAGATGGGCACACCCTAATGGCAAACTGTATAGAGAGCCCTCTCTCTCTCTCTCTCTCTCTCTCTCTCTCTCTCTCTCTCTCTGACTTCACAGAAACTGATAAGAGACTCAGAGTGAGCTTTGAGTCTAGCTTATTCTGGGAAAGCCATCACCCTTTGCTTAAAGTACTTAGAGCACTCGGTGACACTTAGTGAAAAAGGGTTAATTGTGAGGAAGAAGAGAAGAAACCAAATTGGCCTGGCAGGTAGAATTTGTTTTATGATAGGGAACATGTACTATGTGATGCTTAATTAATCATACCTTAAATATAAATGTGGAATTTGTAGATAGAAGAAAACTTAGAGAATCCTTATAGTACACAAGAAATGGACAGAGTCTACACATTTCTCTCACAAGCTGTCTGATTTTTGTTTAGGACATGTTTTAGCCAATTTTATCTGTCAAGAGTATATATATGCACTATAATATATAATATATGTTCACTAAGTATTATCATCTCTTTAATATGAATCACCTATGTGGCAAGTACTTTATCTTGTAGACAAAGTAAAAGAGTAACTACAAATGCTTCAGGACCCATGACAGGCTGTACCAGGATGTGCCAAGTGGCACATAACTGAACAGCAACATATTCAAGATGTTTGCTTTGCCCGATTATCTGTCTTCCCCAAAATAGAAACATATCCTTTTCTCTCTGCACCTGGATTTATGTTATCACCTGAAGCTGTGATTACCAGGGTCTATATTCCATGAAAATAACTAATGCTAAGCCTCTTTCTAAATTATATTTAAATTTAGAAGTTGTGTGGCTCTGTCTTTTTTTCACAAGGCTTTAGCCTTTTTTTTTTTTTTTTTTGGTTTTTGGGTCACACCCGGCAGTGCTCAGGGGTTACTCCTGGCTCCATGCTCAGAAATCGCTCCTGGCAGTCACGGGGGACCATATGGGGCACCGGGATTTGAACCGATGACCTTTTGCATGAAAGGCAAACGCCTTACCTCTATGCTATCTCCTGGGCCCCGGCTTTAGCCCTTTTATAAAAAAAAAAAGTATGTAACTTTGTTACACATGGTTCAGATACTGGGATTCATATTTATATAAATTCCACTTGTAGGCATTGACTTGTTATTTTCTCTGCTAAACTTATGTCTTTTAATTCAATTATTAGATTTAAAAAGTATATCAGTCAAGTGGGACAGATGGGGTATAAGGAAATCCTCCCTTTCTTCACATACACTATGTAAATGAACATATTGTATGCCAATAAAACATTATTTGCAAAGGCAAGGGATGGCTAATTCTTATCCTGTTGGAATTTGATGACTCTGATGTGATATGAAAACCTCACTGAAAACTCTGCTTTTCCTCTAGGGCACAGATGCCTTTTAAAAACCCACAAATTTTCTGATAGCTGGTGTTGAAAAATATTTCTGAAAATAGATATTATATCAATAAAATATTGTAACCTATAAGCTCTACAAAGAGTTTTCTCTATTCCCCCATTTGAGAAGAAATAAAGTTTAGGTGGGCACCAGTCCCAGCTGTTCTACTGTGTCTCTCTGCTGGTTTCCTTAAGTTGTTTTTTTTTTTACATCAACAAAGGGCATACCATTTTTTTGGGGGGGTTTTTGGGTCACACCCGGCAGTGCTCAGGGGTTACTCCTGGCTCCATGCTCAGAAATTGCTCCTGGCAGGCACAGGGGACCATATGGGGCACCGGGACTCGAACTGATGACCTTTTGCATGAAAGGTAAACGCTTTACCTCCATGCTATCTCCTGGGCCCCAGGGCATACCATTTTATCAAAACTCAACAAAGACATTTTTGCAAATGTCTGATGAAATAGTTTAGACACCCAGCTTTTGGTAGTCTAACAATACAGAGAAAGATTATCTTTGTTGATTATATTAAGAATAACTTGAGGGGCCAGGCAGTGGCGCTGGAGGTAAGGTGCCTGCCTTGCCTGTGCTTGCCTTGGACGGACCACAGTTCAATCCCCCGGTTCCCATATGGTCCCCCAAGCCAGGAGCGACTTCTGAGTGCATAGCCAGGAGTAACCCCTGAGCGTCACTGGGTGTGGCCCAAAAAACCAAAAATCAAAAACAAACAAAAAAACAAACAAGAATAACTTGAAATAAATATTTTGTTATAGAAATTTGAGACAAATTATAAATATAAATGACTTAAATTCTTAAAATATTTTAAATAAATTTTTATTGTGACCAAAGTGCATTTCAAATATTTCACAGTAATATTAATGATACATAGTGACAATGAATGAGGGTATTTTTAATTGAGTTTTTAAATTTTTTATTTTTAGCCTTTTATTAAAATAAATTAATTTTTAACTTTTGTTAGTCTCTTTAACAAAAACACCTAGGTCAGATAAGTCCCCTGGGAATAAATTTTTAGGTCTTAGAGAATGATGTAGGCAAGCAAATGTGCACCTT
>PVKC010017978.1:0-19949 GCA_004027635.1 Crocidura indochinensis
ACATATAAATTAAGTTTTTATTTTTTTTTAAAAAGTCTTTGCTATGGATATTTTCTTTTTGCTTGTTCTTGTTAGTTTGGGGGCCACATCCAGCAGTGCTGTGTGCTTACCCCTGGCACTCCTGGTGGGGTTGGGAGAGCATATGGCATACCAGAGATCAAACTTGGTTGGCTGTATGCAAGGCAATTGTCCTTACCACTTTACTATTGCTTTGACTCTAGATATTTGCAGTTATGTCTTATTCAATTCATTTACAAAAAGACTGAATATTTATAAAGCTTCTAGTGGCTCCTGAGAGATCAGTTTCACTGCATCATTGCAATTTTAGTGAATTTTCAATCACGATCCTTACCTTTGTCAAGTTCAGTATATCTACAAATTGATATTATAAAATAAACAGATCATATATAATACATCATACAGCACATCATAGAGCACTTTTTTGTTGATACTTTTTGATTAAGGCATTAAAAATGCCTTTGAAATTACCTTCTATCAATTCCAAGTAACAAGACAAATATATTATTATTGGGTGGTATTTGACCATTAAAAACCATGTCTCTGTGTGTAAATATATGATTTTTTGACAGCAATATGCCCAGAAATAGTAAATCTTATGTAAGACATACACAAACCCCTTAGAGTCCTCATAAATGAAGCATTTTCATAAGTGCATCGTGGACGGAATACTAGATATAATTTTTTAAGCCTGTGCTTCAAAGAAAGCTTTTTTTCATAAAGCAAAATAATCTAGGCCAAATTAAACACATTTTTTCTTTTTTTATTGTTTGGGGGGCCACACCCAGTAGTGCTTAGGTTTAGTTTTATTTCTTTGTTCAGTGACCACTCCTGGCGATGTTTAGGGAACCAAATGGGGTTACAGAGTTCCAGCAGAGAGCAAAGCAAATACCCTACATAGCTTTCCAGTCTCTAGGACAGCTTTTTCATCTGGAGCCATGTGTTGTACCTCAGGATATTCTATGAAGGCTACAGGTGAAAATCTCACACAGGAGGCTTGGCATGTAACTTAAGGGTCAGTTGTTGAAAGTTGGGGGTGCTGTAGAAAGGAAACAAAGGTAGAAGAGGTCCACAGTTGAAAAAGCTTGAGAAGTAATTGTGATAATCAAGTATTCATTTTCATGATATTTTTATACTAGAAATCTTAGTGGCTTATTTAATCCTATGCATTGCAATTTCACAAAATTAAATCACTTTGCTGGGTTATTAAGTATTATGCAAAAATAGTACGCCACCCACACCTGGTCACTTTTAATGAACTTTTAATAAAGAGATATATAATTTCAAATCATTTTACTCTTCATTATTTTAATAACTCATCAAGTAACAACTTCATTTTTCTTCAAATTAACTCACCAGGTAATGATTTTATTTTTCCTCATTTCTTATGTCAAGTTGGCAAAATTTTGTTAGAGATCATATTAAAAACATTCTTTACAGCTGGCATTTGTTTATTTCATGCAAGTTTTTATTTTATGTGTGTGAATTAGAACAGGCTTTTGCTAGGCATTTCTTTAATCTGTTTCCGTCTGCCTCATGGGGTATAAACCCTTGATCTTCCTACTTTGCATGCATTGACCAGTTGACAGGTTCTGCTTGTTAGTATGTATTTTCTTAAACATGCTAATGTTGGAGTTTTCATCTGGAGATTCATCCGGGGGGATTTCATCCGGGCCTGGAGTTTTCATTTAATTAATAATGCAATTTAAAATTGATGTGTTGTTACATCTATCCTCTTTCCACCCCAAACTGATTATAATAATAAGATTTGTATCAGAAAAGGAAAAATCGAAATATGCATATATATATGCACATGCATATGCATGATATATTTATATATGTATAATAACAATGACATTACATACACAGTGATAATCTAAAATAAAGACTGACTGTAGCAGGTGTAAAATCCAACTAGAACTATATTGGCTAGAACTTTCAGAGAGACAGATTGATTGACAAGCTAAGCAGTTGCTTTGTATTTTTATCTTGTAAATAGTCTGGGTATATTGTTTTTTTACTTTTATTTGAAAACACAAGAACAAAGTGAAAATAACTCTAAAGTGTAATTATAATGTGTAAAAAGGAGCTTCATACCAAATTTGCTCAATTTGTTTTGCCTAGCTTAGATTATGTAGATACCTTTTTATTTTCAGTGATTGCAGATATCTTTTGCCTGTATTAGCATATTAACAGGATTAAAGAACAAATGTGACTTCCCTTTATTCCTTAGCTTCCAAGATTGCTTAGAGAGTGGTGCAGTTGCAATTCTCTTTTGTGAGGGCTTGTGTAGATTTAAACTTTCCTCACCAGAAACACAGATGAAACCTTTGATCCTTTAGTTTACCTAAATACGTGAAATACTTGAGCTTTACCTTCTTAAAAAGTCAACGTTGGTTACTTTTAATATTTTCTCACTACAGGGCTACAACACACAGTGATCTTATTTTGAGAGCTATAAAACTGGGAATCCCTTATCGAGTTATTCATAATGCTTCCATAATGAATGCCGTAGGCTGCTGTGGTTTACAGGTAATAATCTACAGAAAAATGTTGTAATGGTATTTACTAAAAATAGTTATATATCGGTATAAGTTTCAAGTACATTTTCTTTTACGAAACAAGATATTAGTATTTAATATTACAGTAGTGTGCACTGTATTTTATTACAAAAACTTGGGTTATTCTCTAACTCATCATTGAAAAGATTTGAAGTCTAACACTGTTATGATCTTAGGGCCGATATCTACAAACAAAAAGAAATATAATCTAGAGGCCAAAGCGGTGGTGTCAGTCTTGCCAGCGCTAGCCTAGGACAGACCGCGGTTCCATCCCCCCCGTGTCTCATATGCCATATGGCCCCCCAAGCCAGGAGTGATTTCTGAGCGCGTAACCAGGAGTAATCCCTGAGCCTCACTGGGTATGACTGAAAAAAAAAAAAAAAAGAAAAGAAAAGAAATATAATCTAATTAAATTGGCTTGACATGTGGTTTGGAGCAATAGTACAGTGAGTAGGACATTTATCATGCATGTAAATCATGGCCAGGCCAACCCGGTTGATCCCCAGCACCCTATCTTGTCCCCCAAGGCCACTAGGAGTGAGTTTTGAGATTAGAACCAGGCATAAGCCCTGAGTGGCCCAAAAACCTAAATAAATGAGTTTAGTGCTGGGCTGCATTGATGGTACTCACACTTTCCAACATGGTATTGTTAACCAAGACCACCCTGCTCAGAATATGTATCTTCTTTTCTTTTACTTTTTGGAGTTCTAGGGCTTGAACCCAGGGTCTCACATACACCAAATAAGTGTGCGACTGCTTATCTATATTCCATGTAAGACAAGTGCCTTCATTGCTGTATTATCTCTCCCTTTCTTTCTACTTCTAATAAAATGAAACCCTACATCACCTTTTCAGTGCTGGCCTTTTTTTACCTTTAAAATCTCTTCTGAACGTTTCTGTGTGAATTTAAATTGAGTGGACTATCTCTTGGTTCTCAAATTTTTTAGAGGGGGTTATTGGTTTTTAGCCATTATGTACTTGCTGGCCATAACCAACTGGCACTTGGAAAACACTATAGATCACTGGTCCTCAAACTACGGCCTGGGGGCCACATATTGTATTTTTTTGCCATTTTGTTTCTTCACTTCAAAATAAGACATTCGTAGTGTGCATAGGAATTTGTTCCTAGTTTTTGTTTTCACCCTAGTCTGGCCCTCCGACAGTCAGAGGGACAGTGAACTGGCCCCCTGTTTAAAAGGTTTGAGGACCACTGCTAAAGATGAATGATCCTTAAAGTTTTTTAAAATTTATATACTGTGGTTCTGTAATTTTACAATCCCGTCAATGACAAGATCTCATGAATACAACATTCAATATCACATCCACCACCAGAATATCCATTTCCCTCCACCATTTTCTCCACTCATCCCTGCCATCTCAGAACCTCTACTCCTCTCACTTAAGCTCAGTTCTGTGGACCAGTTCTAAGATTTTGCTGCTTTGACCTTTTGTTATTCTTTATTGTGTTTTTGCAAGATTCCATATATGATAGAGACCATTCTTAATCGATTTCTCCTGCTGACTGATTCAGCGTGATACTCTTCAGTTCCATGCACCAGTTCTCTCTTTTAAGAGTTAATGATGACCAGGAGAATGGAAGAACTGTCATGTGATTGCCTAAAATAAAAACCATAGCAATGGAACGTACGTGTGTGTGTGTGTGTGGGTGTGTGTGTGTGTGTGTGTGTGTGTGATTTTTGATGAGGAAGTCAGCTTCTTTTGTCACATTTTTGTTTCTAAGCATAAAATTTTAAAAACATATGGTCCTTCTCATGCATAAATATTATTTATTTAAACTAGTGATTAGGCAGAGCCAAACAGGGATAGATAACCTTACTCTTCTGATTCTCAGAACTATGGTCCCAAAGGTACCTTAACATGATATGGGCCGGGAGAGATAGCACAGCGGTGTTTGCCTTGCAAGGCAAGGACCAAAGGTGGTTGGTTTGAATCCCGGTGTCCCATATGGTCCCCCATGCTTGCCAGGATTAATTTCTGAGCAGACAGCCAGAAGTAACCCCTGAGCACTGCCGGGTGTGACCCAAAAACCAAAAAAGAAAAAAAAGATAGTGTGCATGGCAGGTTTAAATCTTACCACTATAGTTCATTAAGCACAACTGGTTTTGGTCCCAAAATAAATAAGGCAATAGAGAGGTGCAATGTAATTATTTTCATTTTTAAAATGGTGAAGGTAGATGAGTTTACTGTGATATTTGACAGTCCTCATTTAAACCCCTAGGATTAGATTCACATTTACATATATTATTAAAAAAGGTAACTTTTTTCTCAATTTTTTGTGAGATTTCTCCAAGCAGTCAGAAAACAGGGCCTTCCTATCTTGGTTATATTCTCTAAGTTGATTATAAAATTATTTATTATGTGAAAAATGGAAATGGTCTTTCAGGTTTTCTCCTAAAAAATTGATATAGTCTCTAGGAAAGTATTTTTTCTTATACCAGCTAAATTATTAATTCTCCATAAGAATGGTGGTAATTTTTATTTATTTTATATAGTTTCCCAAGATCACAGATATATGTGTATAATATACTTAAAATTTTAAATTGAAATATTGATATCATGTATACTGCAAGCAGTGTTCTTTTTCTCTTTACTGTTTGAACTAGCAATAGCTGACATCAGTTGTTCTCAGACTTGAGGACTTAACAGAAACATTTATAGGGTTTATGAAGGAGATTACTGGGTTTTACCTTTAGACTTTGTGATAAAATTGATTGAGGTGTAAAGAGTCTTGAAAAGTGGCATTTCCAACAGGTTCACATGATTCTGAAGTTATACCTATCAGATTTTGAGAACCATCATACCAGACAGGTACAATGTTTTTAGAAAGTTAAAGAGCCTTTACTCTTTCTTTTATGATGGCAGAATTGGAAATACAGATTGGATTCTCAGAAATATACTTGCTAAATGTAGTCGTAACAGGCTACTTTACCATGTTGTTTTGCTCAATGTTTGAAAGGGGAAGTGGGCACTCCTTTTGAAAGCATTCTGTCATCTTTATGAAAGCTTTCTCCTGAGTTCAAAAATAGCCATCGTTTTACAAATAGAAGTGTTACTTCAGGTGTAATGGCAATCCTGAATAGGATATACTAACAACTTTACCTTAAATAGAGGTATGAAGAAGCTCCTAACTGAAATAGGAGCACAACTTTGTATTTCTTTTTGATTTTGTTTTGTTTGAATGTGCCATCCACTTAGTGCTTAGATAGCACAGGGTTCATTCCTGCCAACTCTCAGCTTACTGAGATTTCAATATAAGGTGCCCAGGATGTAGTTCCTGCTTGCCCTGCATTGTTACTCAGGCTCTATGTTCAGGTATTCGTTTGTTAAATTATCCTTATTTAAACACCGTGATTACAAATACGATTGTAGTTGTATGATTACAGTCATGTAAAGAACACCCCCCTTCACCAGTGCAAGATTCCCACCACCATTCCCTAGCCGTGCTGGTGGTACTTTGGGGGGGGGGGCTTTTGGGCCACACCCTGGGGTGCTCAGAATGGAACCTGGGTCAACCACATAAAAGGCAAGCACCTTTCCCTCTGTACTATAGCCCTAAAAGGTGTGTTCATAGATCTAATTTGTCTATGGAACTGTACCTTTCTATTCACCATTTCTTTGGCTTCTTGATAGGTTGTACTAACTGGTCATTTTTATAAACAGTTGCCATCTGTCATCAAGAACCCTATACCAAAATTCTCATGCTTTTAAGATAATCATCAGTTTTAGAATTGATTATATAGATGAGTCTAATTAGGTTTATTTTACTTTGAGATTCTCGAGACTTAGATTCTTGCCCTAAGCCTTCTGTTGATGTTGGTGATGTTGATGTTGGGCCAGAGAGATAGTAAGAGTAAGAGCACTTGAATACAGCCAATCCTTGTTTGGTCTGCAGCATCATTGATGGTCCCTACAATACCAGTACGACTCACCTGAGCAATGCCAGGTGTGACTTCTGCTATCCATTACCCCCCCAAAAGGCATAGTTATCATAAACATTTTAATAAATGTATGTTAAGTGAACAAAGCAGAATGCTAAAACTCTTTTATTACTTTATCTAGAGAAGGGAAATCTGTATAGTTTGAGAGTAATTATTGGTTGATTGAGGGTAGTGATGGGGAGAGTATAAATTTAATATAGACATAAGGAATCTGAGAAGTTTCATCAAAATCATCTGAAATGGATTTTATCTAGAGACAGAAAAATGACCAGTATCATAAGAAAACAGTGCTTTCTGCCTAAGAACTGTACTATGAGTTGTGGCTAACTTCAGGGAAAAGGTTGTATAATTTTCCTCTTGTTATGAAATGCTTCCAGTTTCTCTGGTTGTTGCATGAGTAACCTTGATCCTTACCATACGCTCCTCTGTTTATATATTTCTACTTTGAATGAAATGTCTAGTATTACTTTCAAAATGTAACAACTCGTTTCCTTCTCTTTTTTCATTCCATAATACTGTGGTAAGCAGCACTGTTGACCTGTTAGTAGTTCTTACTGTTAGTTTCCAGGAGCATTAAATTGTGTCTGCTCTTATCCAGGAACGAATGGTACAATGATAAAACCAAACCCAGAATAAAGAACACTAAATAAGTAATAAGGATATCAGAGCTCTACATTATTATAATCACAAAACTCTATTCTTTTAGTCACTTAGAAATTCTCTTTTCTCTAAGTTGTAAGTATATTAAATCTTTATCTACCCACTCTATTTCTTCATCTGTTTTTAATTAATATGTTAATAACCAACTTACCATCACTTGCTTCCATTTTATAATTTGCTATTCAAATTTTAGTTCCGATTATGCCATTTTTAACTTACTCAGTCCTACTAATCTCCCTTCTGTAGTATTCAATTACTTGAATATGTTTTCCTGTTTACTATAAACTCCTTGATTTGTTTCTTTCTTCCCTTGCAGTTTATTCACTGCCATACACATATAATCTGTATGTAAATTTTTTTCTATTGATTTGATTGTTACTGATTTATTATTTCCTCCATTCCTCCAGTTTTTTCCTTCGGAAGTATGTGCTTTAAATATTCTTTCAAGAGATAATGGGCTGAGTGCATGCAAGGAATGTGGGAGGCTTGAGTTTGATCTCTGGCACCTCCTGGTCCCCAAATCACACACCCACAACAGATCACAGAGCCAGGAGTAGCTCCCAAGTATTATCATGTGTGCTCCCATCCTTCTCCCCCACAAAAAAAAAAAGAAAGAAAGAAAGAAAATATAACTGGAGTTTAATAGAGTTCTGAGCAAGTTGACTTTTTTAATTTTTCCATGTGCATAGAGGATAATTTTAGATTTAATTGTCAAAAACAGAAGGCTAGGGAGATAGCTATGAGTTGGAACTCATCCCTTGCATTTACAAAGTCCTGAGTTCATCCCTGCTACTCTGTGACCCTTCAAGAACCCTTGGAGTGACCTTGAGAGACACCAGCTCTGTTGACTGAAAATTACTACATTGCCTGATTGGGCATGCATCACTTAATTTATGATTTCCCTGAGTCATTTCCAGGCATTAGAGCACTTCTAAGGAGATTTGTGCTGCTATCCCCTTCTGCCTCCACATCATCACACAATTTATTTTATTTGATTGTAAAAGAGCAAAACTACAATCTCTATAACGTGCAGAACATCTATACTTCTGAAAGAATAAAAGATTGGTGGCAGTAAGATGAATTATGAGATTCGGTTAGTGGTATTGAAAGCTTTAAGCTAAGGAAGTTAAAACAAAACATTAATTCAAGATAGAAATATACTTACGTTTATTGCTGCATGTGATACAGTGCCAGGATATGGAAACAACTCAAATGTCCAATGGCTGATGAATGGACAAAAAGTTGTGGTATGTAATCATAGTGTAATACTATGCAGCCACAGAAAAGATGAAATCATTAAATTTGCTGCAATAAAGGTAGATCTGGAGCAACATCATGGTAAGTGAAATAATTCAGAGTGAGGGGACAAATACCAATGATTCACTTGTCTCCAGAATATAAAGAAACAAAAGAATAGATCATCTCAAACAATGACAAATCCTGTCCTTGGATTACAAGACTGACTACCAAGCAGAGAGGCTAGGGAGTGAAGAGCAGACCAGAAATGACATGGGAACAGTAGCGGAGAGACATGACCAAGTTGGTGGTGGCAGAATGGCATAATTTTGTACATCAATACTATAAACTTAGACACATTTTATATCACAAAAATGAAAATTTCCTAGGGTACCCCACCTCTGTTTCTTTGAGCATACCATCTCATCCTTCCATGTGTTCAGTTTCCCAGTCTATATCATAACTATTCTTTTTTTTTTTTTGGTGGGGGAGGTGGCACACCTAGCGATTCTCAGAGATTACTGCTCAGAAACTTTGTACTCAGCAATTACCATGTATATTCAGGGGACAATATGGAATGCCAGGGGTTGAACCCAGGTTGACTGTAAAGCAAGTGCCTTACTCACTATACTATCATTCATTCCCAATCTTTTTTTTTTTTTTTTTGGTTTTTGGGCCACACCCAGTGACTCTCAGGGGTTGCTCCTGGCTATGTGCTCAGAAGTCGCTCCTGGCTTGGGGGACCATATGGGAAACCGGGGGATGGAACCGTGGTCTGTCCTAGGCTAGTGCAAGCAAGGAAGGCACCTTATCTCCAGCGCCACCACCCGGCCCCTCATTCCCAATCTTTAACAATTCTTTAAAATCTAGCTTGTAGCATGTTCTTCAAAATTCACCTTCAGGTACTTTCTAAATGTGAGAAATGTCACACTATCAAAATCCTTGTTTCTCGGGGCCCGGGAGATAGCATGGAGGTAAGGCGTTTGCCTGTCATGCAAAAGGTTATCGGTTCGAATCCCAGTGCCCCATATGGTCCCCCGTGCCTGCCAGGAGCAATTTCTGAGCATGGAGCCAGGAGTAACCCCTGAGCACTGCCGGGTGTGACCCAAAAACAAAAAACAAACAAACAAACAAAAAAATCCTTGTTTCTCCCCCAATCTGCTCTCTATTATTATTTGCTTTTTTCTCAGGGCTTACTCCTAGATCTGAGCTCAGGTATCAAGTCTGGCAGGGCTCACTGGATATAGGAGGTACTAGAGATCAAACCTGGGTCAGCCACTGCAAAAAAAAAAAAAAAGTGCTTTATCCTATGCAGTGATTTTTTCATGTTATTTTTTCTTTTTTTCTGTAATCATAATCCAATTCAAGGATTCACACATGTAAAGCAAGAGTTCTACCACTGAACCACATCTGTGGCACCTCTCTTTAGGATTCAAGGGGTTGGAGAGATGCATAGTGCTTTAGGGGTCTCAAACTTGTGGCCCGTGGACCGTTTGCGGCCCTCCGTACAACATTTTGTGGCCCTGCCCTAGAGGAATCTTTGTTTTGTGTTAGTTGTTTGGGTCACACCCCCCAGTGTTCAAGGCTTACTATTGACTTTGCACTCAAGGGTCACCCCGACTTTGCCTCCTGCGGCCCCCAGATAAATTGAGTTTGAGACGAACTTCAGATGGTCTTCGAGCCTGCCAGGAGTGACCACTGAGCACAGAACCCTGAGTATGCCCTGGGCATTATTAAAACTGTGAACCCCCCCTCCCAAATAAAAGATTCAGTATCAAGTTAGATTATTTACTTTCCCACTAAATTATTTCAGGTTAATATAAAGCAAAGCCTGTGTTTATCTGCTGATATTCAGACAAAAGCCCTTTTTGTAATGTTTTATGGGGGGGGGGCATGGGTCACACCTAGCAGTTCTCAGGTTACACCTGGCACTGCGCTCAGAAATTGCTTCTGGCAGTTTTGGGGAACCATATGGGATGCCGGGATTCCATTGTCCGTCCTGACTCAGCTGTGTGCAAGGCAAACACTCTACCGCTGTGCTGTCTTTCCAGCCCCCCCCCCCTTTTTTTTTGTAGTTTATAAGTTTATTTATGTCAGTTATGTTTTGGGGAAAACTGACCACAACACAGAGACTTATAGCACAGACAACTAGTGCTGCTTAGGCTTTTGCAACTTGGGTTCTCGCTACTGTTTGATTTTGCCCGTTTCCTTTTTATAGTTTGCTGGTAAGTCATTGGATTGTGCAAGACAAAGAACTGGCCCTTCTGTTCTTTGAGGTATTGACATCTAAATGCTAAAACTGTTTGCATAATGTCCCAGAATTCATTGAGGAAGTTTGCACCACAGCCATGAGAATGGTTTCAGTTTATAAATCAGGGGCCTATAATGCATTGATTATGTGAGGTTTTCTCTAATCTCCTAAAGCAGACAATTCAAAGACAGAATGCTTTAGCTAGTGTTTATATGTGACTAGCATATCAATTCTCTTTTAAATGACCTTTCCCTTTTTTAAAAAAATTCAGTGTATTTTACCGCAGGCCTTTATTTCCATGATTCTTACTTAATACACTGAATTTACATATATACACATATATATGTATATATGGCCAACTTTTGAATGTGGCTGCATATGTTTTCCTTTAACATTGATAGATTAACCTTTAAACCTTTTTAGGAATAAATACTAGCATTTCAAAACCTAATTAGGTATGTCAAAAACCTATCTAGAATGTGAACAGTTGAACTTGTCAGAGTTAATTTATGAGTGTTGTTTCAAATAGTTTTGAGCTTATTCTAATAAAGAAAACAATGAATTTTAGCAAGACATAGCATTATTAGGACATCCTGTAATCATTATCAGCATCATCAAATCCCCCACATTTATTTAATTTTTACTATATAAAACAAGCACGAAGCATTCTACATCTTATTGTGGAGTTCTTATTTTTTTGTTTGTTTTTGAGCCAGGCCTGCAATGCTTACAGTTTACTTTTGGTTCCACATTGCATTCATGGTGGTTTGTGGGATCATATGGCATGCCAGTGATTGAACCCAGGTTGATCTCATGCAAGGCAAGCACCTGCTGTATTATCACTCCAGCCCCTATTGAGTGCTATTTAATATATAAATCACAATATTAGGTCACACTGTAATTCAATGGTGGAGCACATATCTTGTATATGTGAGACCCTAAGGTTGATGTTCAACACTGTAAAAAATAAAATCCCCATTTCGTTAGATTTATTTTTACTGTACTCATTTTGCAGACGAGTTCTTAAAGATCGGGAAAGTTATTTGGATTATTACGATCACTTGACTAGTAACAGCTAGAGCTATGAGTAGTCTTGGTCCGCTATGTGAGATAAATGAGATTGCAAACTCTGTGAGAAACAAGTTCTGCTTTGAGTATCATTTCATACCTGTGCACATCATAACATCCCCCATATCAGTGACCTATAGTATTTGCTAGATAAATTTGTTTTTCATAGAACAATAAGAAATCCCATTACCAGGGTCAGAGGTAGTCCTTAGCTGAATTTATTCCATAAATCAGACACTGGAAATTGAGTTAATGTATATGTACAGAGAATTCTTGTTAGATGTTTTATGTTTTAGAAATTTTATGATTCTAAATTGTTTATTCGAATGAGCCTTTGGACACTAATCAGTGAACTCATTTACCTCTAGATTGGCTGGCTTCTGTGGGCGAATAATGTTTTAAGACAGTTTTCAAATGTTATTGAGTCTAAAATGTATTGGCAAGTAGGTAGCAAGGTACGGCACAAGAGAAACATGATAAGCCTTGTTTGGGAAACTCACAGTTGTCATTATGTTTAGGACCTCAATACAGAAAGACCAAGAAAGAAATTCTCTGAGAATTTAGAGCTAAAGGAAAGCAGTTACTCCACTTTCTCTCTTTGCTCTTTATCTGCTTCCCCTTTACATCTTTTATTTTTTTTTGGTTTTTGGGCCACACCCAGTGACGCTCAGGGGTTACTCCTGGCTATGCACTCAGAAGTCGCCCCTGGCTGGCCTGGGGGACCATATGGGGCATGGGGGATCGAACCGCGGTCCGTCCAAGGCTAGCGCGGTAAGGCAGGCACCTTACCTTCAGTGCCACCACCCGCCCCCTCCCCCTTACATCTTAGTAGCAACTTCTGAGAACTGATCTGAGATTAGGATAGAAATTTCTTCACTATATTCTTTATTTTTCTTAAAGAAAGAACTGTAGAATAGTTAATTTCCTGAAGTCTCAGGTCCTTTTTAGTTACATAGCTATTTTGTAGCAGAGGGCTAAATATAATTTCCTTCATGTAATACTTTCTATCTATAATATAAATTCTTTTCAAATATTGCTTCTATTGAATAATTAAGTCATCATTATATGGTCATAGTTTTTCCCTTATATTGCATCTCTGAAAAAAAAATGAATATTCTTTTGAAGTTTGGTCTTCACAATCTATGGCTAAGAAGAAAAGATTTCTATTTGAAAAAGGTCTTGAAAGAATGTCATACAACCAACAAGTTATAAAACCAGATTTCAAGCTTCTCAGTTTAAGATTTGGAGCTATAATCGAAGACAACATTGCTGGGGTCAATGTGGAACCACACTGGAACAAAGCAAGTTCCTTGTGCATCTGTTGACATGGAGTGGAGAGCCACAAGAGGTGATTCATGGCAAGATCCTTATGCAATTCTACTGAGAGAGAAAATAAAGGAAGAGCTAAGTTAGTGCAGGTTTTGAGAAATAATTGAGATGATATGCCGTGTGAATTTTATTAATTTGGTGTTGAAAAGAACCTGAGCTTATGAATTGACTACGTGCCTTTACAAAAGTGAATTGATCTTTCTAAATTTTGGTGTTTTCATTTGTCAAGTGACTATTAAAACCCTAACCTGTGAACTCTATCCTGATTTCTCAGTAATCTTTTCAGTGTCTTCCTTCGAGGTTCATTGTTTTACGGATCTTTTAAGAGCCACATGGTTAAATAATAAATTGTTTATATTATGTTTCTGTATTGAACAGAGAGATACTTGAAGAGAATTACAAAAGGAAGTCAGGGTGTGACCAAATGCTGTGTGGATCGAAGAAAACTTGTATCATCTGATTTTATGACGACTTTGATCCCCAGCCCATATCACATCTGATTATGACTTGTTATTTTAATTGTTAACTATGAAATCATAAAATTTTCCATCATTAATTAATTAATAGTTTTGGTTTTTTGTTTTAGTTATACAACTTTGGAGAGACAGTTTCTATTGTGTTTTGGACAGACACTTGGAAACCAGAAAGCTTCTTTGACAAAGTAAAGAAGAACAGACAAAATGGCATGCACACGTTATGTTTACTGGGTAAGGGCTTTCTCATTTCCCAAAGTCATAATAGGGAGTTATTATAGAGGTTGCAGTTAGATTTTGTTTTTGTTTTTGTTTTTGGTTCACACCCAGTGACGCTCAGGGGCCACTCCTGGCTCTACACTCAGAAATTGCTCCTGGCAGGCACAGGGGACCACATGGGATGCCGGGATTCGAACCACCGACCTTCTGCATGCAAGGCAAACGCTTTAACTCCATGCTATCTCTCCGGTCCCTACAATTAGATTTTTATGTTAATATAAAGTCGTTCTGTGGATATCAGGCGACAGACTAAAAAAGGACACAGTCTATCACATCCCCCTTATGCCCTAAGTAGTCCTTTCTAGCATTTCACATCTTAAATCATTTGCCTCTTGAGACTTGCTTCTTATCAATATACTGTAATTCCATGGGCTTGTATAAAAATGTCTTACCAAGACCATCTCTTTTTTCTTTATTTCGGTGGGGTGGGGGCACATCTGTTTAGTGCACAAGGGTTTACTTCCGACTCTTCATAAATCACTATCGGTGGGGCTTGGAGGACCACATGAGGTGCTGAGGATAAAATCCAGGTGAGACATGTAAGGCATGCATCTTATTCACTGTACTCTTTCTCCAGGCCTAGTATTTTCAGAGGTACTATTTCATTATTCCATTTTTGAAGCTGACTGAACCATAAAATTGTAGTAATGAAAGACATACTAGAGATCACCTTGCAGAAACTTGTTTCAGAGATAAAGTTAAGGTCCAGAATTACTGAATCAGTTTCCCAGTATCTGAACTTACTGATGGTGAAATTAGTAGAATTCATATAGCCTATTTTTCACAGCTCTTTTCTCTATACCATGCCTACAAATCTCATTTTTTGCCTGGTGTGGAAAGAGCTGGGGATTGTTTTGTATACAAGATTATGATACCTATAGAGCATCACAAGAAAATGGCTTACGTTTTCCAGCAAAGCGGTGCAACGTGCACACATTACATTGTTCACAAATACAGATATCAAAGCTTTTTTTTTTTTGGTTTTGGTTTTTGGCCACACCCAGTGATGCTCAGGGGTTACTCCTGGCTATGCACCAGAAACTGCTCCTGGTATGGGAAACCATATGGGAAGCCGGGGGATTGAACCACCATCTGTTTTAGGTCAGCCGCATGCAAGACAGATGCCCTACCACTTGCGCCACAGCTGTGACCCCTGATATCAAAGCTTTAATTGGCAACTAAAGAACAGTGAGTTGACATTTTCAATAGCTTTGAAATGACACTTATACTTGAAATCAGAACACAGAATCTCAGTGTTACATAAGCTAAACAATATTATGAATATTCCTTTCTTTCATTTTTGTCAAAGAAAAATAATGCCTTTTCAAAGCAGGAGAGATAGCACAGGAAGCATGGCAATTGACTTGCATGCAGCTGTGGTAGTTGTGACCCTGGTTTGAAACCCCTGGGCACAAGAGCCAGCAATAGCCACTGCACACTGCACAGGTGTGGCCCCTTAGCTACACACACACACACACACACACACACCACACCTTTCTCTCTCTCTCCCCCTCTCCCCCCCCATCTCTCTTTCTCCAAAGAAATAGAAGTTACCCTGCCTCGGAGAGTTTTAAAAGCAGTTCTCAAATTATTTTTAGTGGGGCCAGAGAGATAGCATGGAGGTAAGGCATTTGTCTCGCATGCAGAAGAATGGTGGTTTGAATCCCGGCATCCCATATGGTACCCCGAGTCTGCCAGGAGCGATTTCTGAGCATAGAACCAGGAGGAACCCCTGAGCGCTGTCGGGTGTGACCCAAAAACAACAACAACAAAAATTATTTGTTAGCAAGTCAGAGTAGAATGATGGAGGACAGATGGATTAAAAAAAAATAAGTGTTCATTTGGGGCCTAGATACTTGTGTGTATGTGTTTTACAACAGGAGTTGGGGCTCTAAAACAGGACAGGCAGACTAACTGGTAGCGTCCTCATATAAGCACTGAGAAAAAGGGGATAAAGTTGACATGTATCTTCTGTTCGGATAGTTAATTGATAGTACTTCAATGTGTAAGGTTTTCTTGAATGCTTCCTCTTCCTAATGTATAAATAGTACTCATTGGAATACTCAGGAAGTACTAGACATCATTCTTGTGGATAGTGTTTTGAAATCTAGTTTGTAGCTATCATATTATATACTTGAACATTTAAAGAACAATTAAATTCTATTGTATGGTGAAGCAGGAAGGACAAACCAGAACTTTGGCTCTTGTGCTCTCTAAGAGCTACCTCATTTCTTGTCTTTCTTGGGAAAAGACAAACAAGGTTAAACAATATGTCTCCCTTGTTCCATTAACAAAAGCAGGAACAAGGTGTGAAGTATGAGATACGATTCCAATCTTCAATCCTTATATCTCGTCTCTTAATCATCTGGAATTCTCATCATTTAATGAATTCATATATATCAAGTGTCTGGAGAGGGCCAAGGTCTATAGGGATAATAAGAATATAACATAGAGAATTGTAAGTTTTATTTAGAAAGACAAAATAGATATATAAGTAGAGATTAGCAATACTTAGCATTAGTTTTATAGTTTTTTGTTCAGTGCAAAGTATTAGAATATACTAAGCAGTTTGCATTATGCTATATAGTTTGGTACTAAGATAAATAGGCTTTCTAAGCAAGTAGAACAGCTAGGCAGTGTTAAAGACAAGTAAAAAGTACTAAGACTGGCTTGGTTTGCAATTAACTCACTAATGCAATTTTAAGATTAAATCATAATCATAATCTTATGATTAAAATCTCATGCTTATACAATTACTCCTAGCTCTCTTCATATTAAAAATCATATTCTTCACAGCACATTCATATAAACTTTAAAATACTAGAACCATTATAACAAATAATATCTAAGAAGCTCCAGATAAAAAATGTGAAACTTTTTTGGATCTTACAAATATTAGTTGAGGGGCCCGGGAGATAGCATGGAGGTAAGGCGTTCGCCTTTCATGCAAAAGGTCATCTGTTCGAATCCTGGTGCCCCATATGGTCCCCTGTGCCTGCCAGGAGCAATTTCTGAGCATGGAGCCAGGAGTAACCCCTGAGCACTGCTGGGTGTGACCCAAAAACAAAAACAAACAAACAAAAAAAAAACAAATATTATTTGATGGAAATCAAAGTTGAAGTGAAGATCATCTTTTTATTGAAAAGCATTTTTTCTTAAATATGCCAGACTGAAAATATACCAAATGAAACTATTTAATAATTAACATTTATTTTTGGGTTCCAAGCATATTTAGAAAAAAACTTACAAGGAATTACTCTCTGCTATATCCAAGTACACTCTAATATTTGTTGTAAGAAAAACTGTTGTGGTCACATAGGAAAACTATTAAAATCTATCAGCAAAGACCCCTTAATTGCACTATATTTATATTTGTAAAAAAAAAAAAAAAAAAAAAAAAACTTTGGCTGAACCATTTGTTTTCAGCATGAAGAACAGGAAGCAGCTGTAACTCTTGCTGTTGTGCACTGAGTTCCTGTGAAGATTTAATGTGATCCTGCCTTTTTTACCTTTACCAAATAGTTCAGCAGAGTGTCCATGAGTTAGGTTGGAATGAATCAAATACTTGTGACATTTCTACTATAAGCTTTATGGTAGCACGATACAGCCTTAGCCAGCTCTTGGAAAATCCCTCGTGGGAGAATGATTACTTGGTATTATTTATTGTTATCGGGGCATGACTTACTGCTATAAATAGGAAAAATTCTCTTCCATTGTAGTAAGAATCTCCCCCCATTTATGTTATGTCATTAGAGCTTGCATTTTTATGCCCATAAAAATGGGTAAGAGCATGTTAAGAGTTTTTTTTTTTTAATTAGGGTTGTTTAAGTTATCAACTGATAGAAATGGAACACAAGGATTCTGATTAGCAGTAAAGAGTGTATATGATAATATTTATCTAACTCTTTCCTGTGTCTTTCCCAAGAGGAAAAAGATATTCTCTCAATAAATTCTCAGGGCCAATCTAATGGATTTGGTTTTTTTGGTCTTTTTTTTCAGTTTATGATGTTTACACAACTGCAAACTTACATTTGTCCCTCTCTGTTAAAAAGCAGCATATGCAAAGAAACACGCTCCCCAACTCCAAACATTTTTGAAACGTGAGAACAATATTCCCCCAAATTTAGGTGATTACCGAGAGGTTTTTGGGGGATAAAGTGATTTTTAAAAATTAAAGTCTTCAGTTCTTATTCTCATTTTGTTTGTTTTCTTTAGATATCAAAGTCAAGGAACAGACTTTGGAAAATCTTATCAAGTAAGTCTGATTTTGGGCATGCTTACATCAGTTTTAATTCCTTAATAATTCAATAAGTTCCATTTAACTGATAATGAGTTATAATAAATACTGAAAGTTAGCCTAGGGGTCAACCATATGAGGTTGTGGGAACAAACCTCAGTCATCTCTGTACAAGGCAAATAGGCAGTTCTGCCCATTGTACTATCTTTCCAGCCCCAACAAAGCTGTATTTTTATTAAGAAGATTGGACAAATGAAAATTTTGAAGGTATATATATCTAACTTCTTAGGTTGAAGGCATACATATCTAATAAGTAAACATTTAATTTCCTCTCTTTGACTGCCTTAGTTTTATTTTTATCAGAAGAAAAAATAAAAAGAGGAATATGTAGTTTTAACAGCACCAGAAATGAACACTACAAAGCTTGATTAAGCTGGAATATGGAACAAATTTCCACTTACTCTGAATTATTTTTACCTAAGGTATTATTTTCAAATAAAGTACATTTGACTTAGATATTTTCCTGTAATTTGTGGGACTCATTCTTGGCAACATTTTAGTGAGATGATTAGGCAGTTAATGAACTTTGAAAAATCTTGAGACAATTTAAGTAAACTTACGTAGTCGCTGTACTTTGCTTTAGCGTATACTTAGGCATCATGTGAAAGTTTTGCACAAAATGTAGGCTGTGTAGAACTTAAGTGTAGGGTTAATAATGTGGGGTTTCTGCTTGCAGCTTTACACAAGAAATCAGACCGTCAAAAGTGCGTTTTTCAGCCAGGGGTGTTGAGCAGCTTCTAGGATGTTACTGAGTCAAGCTTCTTCTCTGCTACTTTTCCCTGCCACTTTTATTAGTCTGAGTTTAATATAAATCACCAGAGGGTCAGGGTTGACACATAATTAAGGGTACTTGTGCTAATTAACTTAGAAAGGTAAAAGGAAAAGGAAAGTGATTTTCTTTTTTTTTTTTTTTTTTTTTTTTTTGGTTTTTGGGTCACACCCGGCAGTGCTCAGGGGTTACTCCTGGCTCCATGCTCAGAAATTGCTCCTGGCAGGCACGGGGGACCATATGGGGCACCGGGATTCGAACCGATGACCTTTTGCATGAAAGGCAAACGCCTTACCTTCATGCTATCTCCCGGGCCCTCAGGGAAAGTGATTTTCTATGGTTATGACAACACTTAAGTATACCTAGGAGAATACATGCATTGATAATGACTTGCACAATTTCATAGCAAAGATAAGTGACTTCTAGCTTTATACTTACAGAGGAAAGAAGATCTATGAACCTCCTCGGTATATGAGCGTAAACCAAGCAGCTCAGCAACTCCTGGAAATTGTTCAGAATCGAAGGTTACAAGGAGAAGAGCCAGGTACTGAAGATCCTGAAGGAAAGGGCTCTTGTAGTTTCTGGCTGCTAGGTTGAGATATATACGCATAATTTTTGTAGTTACGCACTACAAAAAACATATTTATTCTACATTTTTTTCACTTTTTACTGGGGGAATTTGGGCACATCTGCTAGTGTTGAGGAGCTACCTTTGGCTATGTGTTCAGGAGTTAACACAGTATGCATTGCTGGACTGGAACTGGAGTTGGCCTCGAGCACTTTAACCTCTTCTGTACTCTCTCTGCGCTTTTTTCCCATTCCTAACTTTAAGACCAGAGATAATTTTTAAGATAAAGATAAGAGAACTTATCTTTATACTCTCTACTCTCTATATTCAGGATCATATATTAAAAAGTATTTGTCATTGAATTGAATTAAATTCATGAACCTGTCATTGTATTCTAAAGTGTTGATTGCCTTGGAATACTGCTTTGTAAAAATATATATGAAGTGACACTTCAGTACCATATTCTATTCTCCTGAGTAAC
>PVKC010017979.1:0-19879 GCA_004027635.1 Crocidura indochinensis
TAAGAGTCTAGAAGGAAAAAGAGAAGGTAAATTTTAACATCTAAATGCAGTTCCTGTCTGTAAAGGCCCTGGATGTCAATTCTGATGTAGATTAACAAATTCTGAAAAGAGCTAGGTTTTCCTGTCCTGTCAAATTTCCTTTTCTGAGGGGAGAACTATTATATTTTAGGGGTTAATAACAACTAACTTAAGATTTAACTAAGAAATAGATTTTAGACAGGTCAGATAAAAGAGACAACATTATCTGGAAGAAACACAATCCTATGCCTGGTGAAGTTATCTAAATAGCCAATGCTATTTCCTTGCCAAACATTTGATATTAATTCTGAGGCAAGAATTTGTTTAGAAGTAAAGAAAGTCCCTTAGTTATGTTGCAAAGTGAACTATTTCTATTTATTTTTTCTTTTTTAAAGGAGATTTATTCATTCATTGATCCAAATATTTACAGAGGCCAGAGGGATCAGCTGTACTCAGTGCAGAGGCAGCTGCCATTCCTGTTAGCTGCACTCCCCTCCCCCTGCGTGTCCACAGATCTTGTTATTATGTACAGATAAATGGTCTACTTGGATCAACTTCAAAGCCATTGGCAATGAGGCCAGGGGCCAGACCAGAGCAGTGCCCCATTTGTTCACTCAAACCCACCCCCAGCAACCAGCCTTCTGGAACACAGGAATTTCAATGGTTGCCTTGGCCATCTGTCCCCAGCACTGAATGTCTTGCAGAGGAGGAAGCTGGCATGGCAGGAGGAAGCTAAGTGCTGGCAGCCTTCCACAATAAGCCCTGTCTTTTCATGCCCTAAGAGGAGGGAGACAAGTAATACTGAAGGGCGAGGCAGTGGCTCCTCAGAGCCCCAGGGACAGTGCCCACTAGCCTGGGGCAGACTGTACTGCCTGGGCCACCATACTGTAGGCAAAGAGCCCTGCACTGCCCCATGGGGAATGGGGAGCAGGCTTGACCAAAGCAGCCCACAAAAAGGCTCCAAAACTTCTCTCTGTTCAGGCGACACCTGCTAGGATATCCTAGATCTCCAATCCAGCAGGGCAGCCAGAGCTCTGGGTTTGGAACTTTCCTGACCTGGCTCTCTCACAACAGGGCTAACTGGTAGCTGGGGCAAATACAGAAGAGGTGGTGACCACCAAGATCCTCAGTGGCACCTGTTGAGTTCGGCCCACCAGGAGAACTGCCATCAGGAAAGCTGCAGAGTCAAGAAGCTAACTATGTCAACATAGTGGTGGCAAGATGGGTTTGAGCCCAGAAAAATGAACTTCTCTGTAGGTAAGATATATATTCTGCTTCTCTAAGCGAGAAAGGCCAGTCCTGCCATTCCACAGTCGGCTGTGGATGAAGGTGAAACACTCCTAGGCCCAAGCTCCAAGGGTTGCTTTCTGAAAATGATGGGGTAGCCTGCTCTGCAAGGCACTGGGGCACCTTACCCAGGGTTTGGGCTCTGGCTATAGTAATTCAGTAATGCTGGGATAAAATGGAGAGCAGGGATGGGTTCTGGAACAGGCCACACAACAAGAATAGGCTGCAGAGGGGGGGTTTGCAGTTTTCAATGGCACTTGGTTTTGTAGGGGCACTGGTGTTTCCACAGGTTGGGCTTCCACTATTCCTGTAGCCTCCAGATGCTGAGTCACTGGCACAGCATGGAGATGTTCTGCTACACCCGGTCGGCCACAATGCCTTCCTGAGCCAGCATGGAGATGAAGATGCAGATGACCTCATCAGAGTTTTGTGTCGTCCTCTGGTCATAGATCTTGAATTTCTTCCTCTTCTCTACCTCTTCCTTTAGGCAGGCCTCATAGTTGTCGATCTCAGCATCCACACATTATAGTAGCACCAGCAGCTCCTTGAGTGAGTACTTCTCCCCGCTTACAGGCTCTCCAGACCTGGACAGCCCCATTTTCTCTTTGCTGTCGACAGCTTCCAGTGCCTCCTTTGCCTCTGGGATGCTGGACTCCTGGTTGCTTTGGCTCTGCCTGATGAAGGGATAGGAACCCTTCCCACCCCACCCAAGCGGCTCAGCAGACAGTCCTCAGCCATATGAGGACTGTGTTGATGACTGTGCCCAGGTCATGGAAGGCAAGGTTGTAGTGAATGCAGTCCACATGCAACAGACTGCCATCCTCTCCAAAAAGCACCTTGGAGATGTGAGAGGTGACTAGGCTTGAGGGCCACATTGGGTTGGCAGAGCAAATGGAGGAGCACAGTGTGGAGTTGAAGGCACTGTCAATATCAGAGGCTGTGTCTGTGTTCTCGCTACTGGGAGGTGGGCAAAGGCTGCAAGTGTGCAGTAACAGCCACAACAGGACTTCGAGCCCACTGCGCGTCTTGATGAAAAGAGGAATAGAGAGGTCCTTCTTGGACTCTAAGCTTTTCAGTCAAGATGTTGATAGTGTTGGGCTGCAGCACAGACAGCTGTTCATCCCCTGGGTTGCTCAATGTGCCTGGATTCCCTGGTCCCTTTCACTTCTACCTACTAACGAATTTGGTATTCTGCACGTTGTCATCCTCGTCATCCTCTTAGTCATCCTCATAGTCCAAGTACTGCTCGGGCAAGCAGACGGTAACTCAGCTGCGAACCATACCAGCTGCCAGATCTTTCTCTTCATGCATGGTGACTTTGCATAAGTTTGATTATCCAGAAAAGCTGGCAGCCATTGAACAATGGGAGTGGGGTTGGGGCGAACCCCATTGAGACTGCTCCCAGGAGGTTTCACTGTCAGACCATGCATAGGCATCTCAATTAAAGGCGGACTCAGTAGACCCACTAGATGTATCTCTGGATTTTTCTGGAGTGGCGAACTAATAATTCCCCAAGAAATGTTATCCAGCAGATGCATTGCAGATGGTTCTGCCTCTACATGAATTACTGGCAATATTTCTGAGATTCACGTCATAGTACTGACATTACATTCCCTTCATATTATTTGCCTATTTCTCCCTTGTAAAATTACAGGCCAAAAAGTGGCCTCAATCAAATTCTTTTGCCCAGAGAAAAGTTAAACAAAGACAAGCTTCCTCTTTCTGTGTCAAGAGTATGTACATCTAAAACATCTATATTTACATTTAAAAACAGTTAGCCACATTACTTCTGAGTCTTTGTAGATACTAGCCTGCTACAAAATTTACATTTCTTTAGCTTAGCTCTTGGATAACACAAATAGCAGAAATCTGTTTTAGCTTTCTCACTGCTAGCTTGCAGACCTGTAAAACTGGTTTAGCTACAAAATAATGTATCTAGGAACACCCTCCTTTTTGAGATACTAACTACCTATGCAGGGCTTCTTAGATAGATCTTTTTCAGCTGAACTTAGGCAGTCATATTTGTTAAATACCAACAGGCCTACTGTTAATGTTTCTGTTTTTCTCAAACACCAGTGTTTTTGTCAATGCGAAAATTTCTTTCATGCCTAAGACTGTGGCTTTGCCATATATATATATATTGTCACACGTTTTACAGAATGTGGATTCCTATACAGTACATTCGTGTGGTCTCTCATTTTTCATTTATTTCATATTTCACAGTCCTTGTTCGTTCACTTCCATAAAGGAGACTCATTGAAGCCCACTAGAGCTGTGAGACAGAACCTGCTCACAGCATTTCACCACCAACTTGGGCTTCTTAGGAGGGCTGTCTGTTGGGGCTTGTGGGCATGAACTAGCCACTTCCTCCACATCAGCTGTATAGGTGCCCTCAGAGGCCACTGGTGTCCTGCTTGCCTCCAGCATCAAGGGGGATTTACCACTGGCTGATTTAGATTCCTCTGGAAGTTGTGATTCTTGAGACTGTAGGGTCTCAATCAGCTCTGATATGTTACTCTAATCAGTTGCCTCCATGACTGTCTGTCGGTTCACCTTCAGCACATGAAACCTAGCTTCATACTTGATTCTACAGTCAGGAACCACCGCCATCAGGTTGAAGTGGATGTCATGATAGGGTTCCCTGTAGTGTCAAGACCAGTACATTCCATGATGACCTACTGTGCCTTGTCTGTCTACTCTTATCCTCCCCCCACTGCCCGTGGTCAATTGGATAGACCTTTAGTCTGTCCAGTTCAGGAGCCAGCCAGTGATAGGCAAGTGGCTCACAAAGTGCCACATTTCTAAAGAATGCACTGCACTAAGACCATTTTGCTTCTCACAGATGTGGCCTGGTACAGGCCTGGCATGAATATTATGGGCCTTGGCCACATCAGGAGCATTGCCAATAGCATATCCTTTGCTCTGGTGCTAAAACCTTTGGTAAAATCCTTCATAAGACTCAGGGTAGGCACCAGGTTCACATTGTTTCAGTTCAGGAACACGCTCATCAGAGCATGAGTAGCACAAGAATTAGGGATCAGTTGATGAGCAAAAAACATGTTATTCACAATTGTATGATCAATCACAGATGTATCATCCACCACGGTAGAGACCTTGCGAAGAGACCTGCACTTTTTGACCCATTTGAATAGGAAGATGAATCCATACACAAGGCCCTGGCATTTGCTCTGAAGGTCATAGATCTCCCCCAACTGCACCTCTTTGACACCAAAAATCTTCCACCAGGAGGGTGCAGAGGCCAGGGTTGCTCTCCTATTCCAGCCAGCCCTTTTTCATCTTCCCATGGGGCGGCTCCTCAGCGTCCTGTCCAGGCCTTCTAACCCACCGACAATGCACCTGCCAGGAGCCTCCACTGCTTCCTGGGACCCTGTGTATCACCCCTTCGTGGGTCTTCTTTCTGTTTAAAAATTCAGGGCAGTTTAAAAGTCATGGAGGAAATAATTTTTTTTTTTTTGGTTTTTGGGTCACACCCAGTGACGCTCAGGGGTTACTCATGACTATGCGCTCAGAAGTTGCTCCTGGCTTGGGCTTGGGAGACCATATGGGAAACCGGGGGATCGAACCGCGGTCCATCCTAGGCTAGCGCAGGCAAGGCAGGCACCTTACCTCCAGCGTCACCGCCCAGCCCCAAGAATTTGTTTTTAAGTATCTTTAGTTCTACTAATTTTTCAGGTAAAGAGAAATATAATCAAGGCTTTATTTTCCTTTATAATTCCTTATGTTTGGATGTAAAAGCTCACATATATATATATGCAACAGAAGTTGCATATATTAATGCAACAGAAGTGAGATTCATATTTAGATCAAATAGATGTTTGTTGATAAACATAATATCACTCATTAAAAATCTTTGCCAACCATCCACACTAAGCAAAGGCTTCTCAGCTGGCCCACTGATGAGACTTTAATTAGATTGCAGAAGGTAATACATATACATATTTGTATCTCCAAATTTTTAAACTGGAATCCTACCACTTGTGTTTGGAGAGTGGAGAAGATGATACTTTATAAAAGTGGCCATGGTCTCTTTTAGAGTATCATGTGTCTAGAAATTATTCAGTGTCACTGTCTGTGAATATTCAATGTAAGATAATTGTCTAAGCACAGGCACTAATTTAGCATGTACTCAGAAGTGCTGGCTCCAGCCTGGATCAACACAGCAACTCTAGAGTGAGGCTTCACCTGTTGCTCACTGCGTGACCCTAGGATTCAGCATCCATGCCCCTAGGACTCAGATTCCATGCAGAGTTTTCCTTGTCTGACTTCACCTATCCCAAGTCTTCTAGAAAGTGAATATTTGTGATGAAGCTACTCAGAATACTCCAGAGGGTCCAGCGATAGGGGTTTGTACAGGAGCTGAGTCTGCTACATTCCTGGGCATTGATGAGTTGATGTTGATATCATATTTTTATATAGGTAGTAACTCATCTTATATAGCTTCTGAGTTAGGACTAATCACAAACTGGCTGATAAAATGTTAAAAGTATGGTTATTCTGGGAATTCTGAATTAGAATCGAATATAGACACAGATCTTTGATTTATCATTTCAATATATTTTAATCTTGCAGTCATTCTTTTCAGAATCCGCTGAAAGTTGCTCATGAACCATTTTCCTATTTTCAGTTTGCAAAGACTACAATAAAAGTTAAGAAATGTGATTTACATATGAGCCTAGTGCAAAGTAGTATACTACCCTATGAATAAATATTTAGATGTGACTCTATACAGCAGAAAAACACAATCTGTATGATACAAGAAGCTAGATGTATTCTGTTCATCTAAAAAATTAAGATTTGATCCAAATGTCTTTACAATGAATTATCTCTATCACACTATAGTATATTTCTCTCTGCTCCAGGACCTCCATGCAATACTCAAGCAGACAGGGGTGTCCTTTCAGAAATCATTGGTGGCATGTAAACATGTTTCCTACAACAGATATATCCTGAAGTTAAACTCTACCCCTCCAGGTGCATAGAAGAAAGGAAAAATTTAAATACTATCCTAGGAAGTGTTTCATTTCATTAAAGTTGATGCTGTTAATTTTAGAAGTCATCTAATGCTACTTTGATGATTAAAATAAACAATGGTACACAGGGATATCTAGACCCACACCCAGATGTCTTCCAAACATAAATTCACTCTCAAACTTCAGTCTGCTATGAGTGGCATGAATTCCATCACTGATATGATGGATGAACTTAGAAACTTAAAGCAAAGTAATGTCAGGAACCTACAATAACAGTGGGTTTGGATAAAATATTGAGAGATGTCCTTTTTGATAACTTCCAATATTACATTACTACCTGGGCATTTTGTTCCACTCAGGAGTCACTGAAGACTTTGTCTATCTTTCTGGGACAACTGTTCAACATCTGTAAGCATTGTGTGTGACATTGGTGAAGGGTAACACAGTGATGAGTGAAACAGTGCACCAATGATTGTAGATAAACCAGGCTTTGGTAGAATATTAAACAAAATGCTTCTGAAAAAAACTTATTTCTATTCAGTAACATGTGCAAATTTGTACAGCTGTTTATAGTTAAAGTAAATAGAGCTGTATTTTGAAAAGTCCAATGACATGTTAACTGGATGTGATGGCTTTAGAACTTTGTATAAAGAAATTTTGTCTTTATTATAATTGAAAATAATGATGCCTCAATAAAAATTTGAAAAAGTAATTATTGAAACCCATGCTTATTGCTTATTACAGTATTCACGATATGAAGCAAACCAACTTGTATGACAAAATTGTATGACATGTACATAACATACAAATATATAGAACTATAAGAAAAGGTGATAAGTAAAGTTATAATTTGAGTGGAATTGAATGGTATCATTAGGAAAATAAGTCAGGAGAAGGTGAGATATGCATCACTTCCCTAAAATGTGCCACATAGGAAACGAGGATTCCCAATAACAAATGACACATCATTGTTCTTGTGAACCAATTATTTTACTTGTAAGTGCTAAGAAGTTGGTGGAAGAAGGAAGAGGGTAGACAATAGATGGCACAGGAAAGAGTGGAAGAATGTCTGGGACACATTGGAGGGGCATTGGCACATGATTGTACCCACATTAGAATTTAAAATAAATGTGGTTAATGAGGTCAGCTTCCAATGATCTGATGTCACAGCCTGGCAGCATTTCTTAGTTAATAGAAGTTTAGAAGATGACAGAGCTGGGAACACAGGGCAGGATCCTCAGTGCAGGGCCAGTCTTGGCAGCAGGGGGCGCTCAAACCCCACCATAATTTGCACCAGTAATTCATGGAGGGACAGGTACAGGAGCCTGGAATCATCTGCTCAAATACTGGGATTTACTGTTCTTTTTTTTTTTAATAAACCCTCAGTATACAAAGCTAGAGTGACAAAAGGGGAAACTTGGTGGAATTAGGGCCAGGTGCAGCCCCCCCCCCAATGAGACAGAGCACCTAGCGCAGGGATACGCACCAACACGGAAGAAGAGCCAGCCTGATGCCCTGGCCTCGCAAGCTGAGTACTTCCACTAAGTTAGCAGCAACACTTTTCGGTCAGTTGAAGGGTAACGAGTCCTGACCAATGGGTAGAAGAAGTGTTGTGCCTCCCTGAAAAATGGGGAGACAATCAGGATGGCTGGGTCAACGAGGATAGCTCCCTGAGTCAGTCTAGATAATTGAAAAACGTTCTGGCAGTGATGCTATGATAATTCTCCAAGAAATGTTTGTCCAGCAGGCCAGTTGCAGATGTTTCTGTGCCTCCATGAATTACTGGCAATATTTCTGAGAGTCATGTCATGGTACTGATATTACATCCCCTACATATTATTTGACTATTTCTCCCTTGTAAAATTACAGGTCGAAAAATGGCTTCAATCAAATTCTTTTGCCCTGAGAAATTCCAGCACCAAAATCTAAACTAAGACACTTCCTCTTTCTTTGTCACCCATATTTATACCTAAAAGCCAGTCAGCCAAGTTAGCTTTGAGTCTCTGCTACAAAATTTATTATTTCTTGGCCTGCTTGAGAGGTGGGTCGGGACATGCACACACTGATTTATGCTGGTTTCTACTGGGTGTCATTAGGGCACAGAAGCCATTTTGGGGCATGCTGCTCCCAGACGCCTGAGATCAGAGTTCATTAGCGTTCCTGCTGGGAATCCAGCCTGCTTCAGAGGTGGATTGGACGTACACACACTGATTCCTGCTGGTTTCTTCTGGGTGTCAGAGGTGCTCGGTGGTCATCTTGGGTCTTGCTGTTACCAGCAGCCTGAGATTGGATTTCTTCAGCTTCCTTACTAGTGGACTTGCAAATGAATACAACCATAACACCTAGAAAAACACACAATATAGCTGTAACAATGGGGAAACGACGCAGGCAATGAAAAAAGATGGCAATTCTGAAGACCCCAAAATGGCCAACCACCTAGTTAATCTCTCAGATATGGCATTTAGAGAAGAAATATGAAGGATGTTCAAGTAACTCAAAGAAAGTATAGAAGAGAACATTAATAAGAATCAAGAGAATATGAAGATAGAAGTCAGAAAACTCCAAACTGAAAATCAGATAAAATGACAGGCCTGAAAAATTCTTCAGTAGAAGAATTGACAGGCAAAATATATATGCTATTCAACAGGGTAACAGCAGCTGAAGATAGAATTAGTGCTGGAAGATGAGATACATAACAACTCCATACAGCAGAAGAGATTGGAAAAAGGCCTTAAAGCAAATGATCAGACAATGAAAAAATTACTCAAAGAATGTGAACAGATGAAAATAGAAGTCTTTGATAAGCTCAACAGAAACTACTTAAGAATCATTGGAGTCCCAGAGACCCAGGAAGAAAATCTCCAGGAAAAATCCACGGTCAAGAACATTATTAAAGAGAAACTACCAGAGCTAAATAATGCATGCGACCAAATTCTGCATGCTCAAAAAGTACCAACTAAAAGAGATCCCAGAAAAAACACCCTGAGACACATCCTAGTTACAGTGATGAATCCCGCAGACAGAGAATACTGAAAGCAGCAAGATCAAAAAGGGAAATTATATTCAAAGAAGCATCCTTGGAGATTTACTGCAGACTTGTCACCAGAAACACTCAAGGCCAGAAGTCAGTGGAGGGCCATAGTGACAAAACTCAATTAAATAAATGCTTAGGCTATAACTGCACCCAGCAATATTCACTTACAGGTTTGAAGAAAGAATACATGGCTTCACAGGTAGACAACAGTTCAGAAACTTTACAGACTCAAAACCAGCCTTAAAAGAAAAACTGAAAGATCTACTTTAAGAGAGACTGACCAACCGACACACCAATATTTGACATAAAGATGGCACAAAATCCCATGAAAATTCATTCAATGTCAATGGACTAAATGCACCCGTTAAGAGACACAGAATGGCTAAATCAGGGGTCTCAAACTCAATTTACCTGGGGACCGCAGGAGGCAATGTCTGGGTGATCCTTGAGTACAAAGTCAGTTTACTACTTGAACATTGGGGGATGTGACCTAAACAACTAAAACAAAACAAAACAAAAAAAAGATTCCTCTAGGAATGTTGCACGAAGGGCCAGAAATGGTCCGAGGGCTGCAAGTTTGAGACCTCTAGCTGGTAAATGGATCAAAAAATTCAATCCTAATTTCTGCTGCCTATAAGAAACACACCTGAATAGTCAGAACAAATATAGACTCAAAATAAAAGGCTGGAAGAAAATCATCTAAGCAAACAACACTCATAAAAAAGCTGAAGTGGCTATACTAATATCAGATGATACAAAATTTATACTCAGAAAAGTTGTAAGGGACAAAGATGGACATTTTCTATTAATCTAAGGGTTGTGTACAGCAGGAAGAATCACTCTCCTAAGCATATGTGCACAAAATGAGGGGCAACAAAATATTTAATACAATTGTTAACATCTAAAAAGGGATATCAATAACAACACAATTGTGGGATACCTCAACACAGCTTTGTCAACCCTTGATAGGTCAACCAGACTGAAACCCAACAAGAATATACTAGAGCTAAAAAGAGAAATGGAAGAAAGAGACCTAGTAGATATATATAGGACACTCCACACCCAGAAACCTGGATACACATTCTTCTCCAATGTACATGGGGCATTCACCAGGAAAGACTATGTGCTGGCACACAAAACATACCTCCATAATATCAAGAGGATGGAAATTTTTCAGGATACCTTTGCTGATCACAAGGCTCTGAAATTACATGTGAAATACAAAGGGCCACAGAAGAAAAACTTTAATACCTGAAAATCAAACAGCATATTACTGAGCAACCAGTGGGTCTGAGATGAAATCAAAGAGGAAATCAAAACTTTACTGGAAACAAATAACAATAAAGACACACATTATCAGAACTTATGGGACACAGCAAAAGCTGTCCTGGGAGGAAAATTTATAGCTTTTCAAGCACACATAAGGAAGGAAGAAGGGGCATACCTGAATAGCTTAATGACACAGCTCATGGAATTAGACAAAGTTCAATGAAAGGAACCAAAAATAGGGATACAGAAGGAAATAGCAAAGCTGATATCAGAAATCAACGAAGTGGATACCCAACAAGCAATCCGAAAGATCAACGAGCTGAAGTTGGTTCTTCAAAAAATAAACAAGATTGATTAACCATTGGCAAAACTAACAAAGAGAGAGAAACTTGATAACTTGTATTAGGAATGAGAAAGGGGTGATCACTACTGATATGACAGAGATTCAAAGGGTAATCAGAAACTACTTTGAGAAACTCTATGCCACTAAAAATGAGAACCTGGAAGAAATGGATAAATTCTTGGATTCTTATAATCATCCAGGGTTGAATGAAGAGTATGTAGTATATCTAAACACCCCTGTCACTACTGAGGAAAATAATATAGTAATCAAGTGTCTGGCCAAAAACAAAAACCCAGTCCCAGATATATTCACTAATGAATTTTTTCAAACCTTTCAAGAGGAACTAATACCAATCCTGGCAAGACTGGCTATTTTCTGTTCATCCTATTTTCTGTTCAACCAGGTATCTTTACAATGAACTCTTTATCATACTGTGACATATTTCTCTCTGCTCCAGGAACTCTATGCAATACTCAAGTAGACATGGATGTCCATTCAGGACTCACTGGTGGATGTAAACATGTTTTCTACAACATATATATCTTGAAGCTAAGCTCTACCCCTGCAAGTGCATAGAAGAAATGAAGAAATTAAATGCTATCCTAGAAAGTGTTTCATTTCCTTAAAGTTGATGTGGTTCGATCCCCCGGTTCCCCATATGGTCCCCCGTGCCTGCCAGGAGCGACTTCTGAGCGAATAGCCAGGAGTAACCCCTGAGCGTCACCGGGTGTGGCCCAAAAACCAAAAAAAAAAAAAAAAAGAAAGAAAAAAAAGTTGATGCTGTTATTTTTCAGAGGTCATCTCATGCTTCTTTGGTGATTAAAATAAACAATGGTGCACAGGGATATCTTGGCCCGTCCTGAAGCAGACACCCAGATGCCATAGTCTTTCAAATATAAATTCACTCTCAAATGTCAGTCTGCTATGAGTGGCATGAATTCCATCACTGATGGAACTTAGAACCTTAAATAAAAGTAACTTCCAGGAACCTAACAGTGGATTTGGATAAAAATATTGAGAGATTCCTTTTTGGTAACTTCCAGAATTCCATTACTACCTGGACATTCTGTTCCACTCAGGAGTCACTGAAGACTTTGTCTATCTGAGACAACTGTTCCACATCTCTAAGCATGCTGTGTGACATTGGTGAAGGGTAACATAGATATGAGTAAAGCAGTGCACCAATGATTGTAGATAATCCAGACTTTAATGGGATATTAATGAACACAAAGCTTCTGAAAAAAAGTCTTATTTCTATTCAATAACATAAGTGCAAATTTGTACAGCTGATTTTAGTTAAAGTAAATAGAGCTACATTGAAAAGATCAATGACTAATTAAATAAAAATTGTTATATATTACTTGTTATAGTAATGTGTATTTCCTGACCAAGTAATTTTGAGAAACATAGACACATTTATCATCTCTCTGAAGAGTTCACAGATTGGTAATGGCAACATACTCTTAGAGCAGTTAAATGAAAGCAGCTATGTATAGTATCAAGGACATTAGCACAAGTGTTAACTTTTATGTGAGATGAAATGTAACTGTCATCACATATGGCAAGAATGCTGTCTGTTTCGTCATAAATAAAAGCATTACCGAAATTTTCAAATAAATATCAATAGAACTACTTTATCAACATTGGTATTCTAGTTATAAGAACCTACCACTAAAACACAAACGTAGTAAGTATGTGCTAAAAGAAGATATATTTATATACATAATAGCCCTCCAGTAACAATATTGCAAATCACAGTTCTGAAAAATAAAAGGAAGAGAGAGAAAGAGAAGAAAATTATTGGCCGCACAGGTAGGAAAGGTGGAATTTGGAAAGGATTTGGAGACAATGATGGAGCTAAATGTAAACTAGAAGGGATGGCTGTTGGAGCATTGAATGACTAAAACTTGATCATGAATAACTATAATTCACTGAGGTTCAATTTAAAATGTTTTTATTTGTAAAATATATACATCACGAACATAACTGAATAATTGGGAGGTAGGGAGTGGATTCTAGGTTTTCCAAGGGTCATTCATTTACTGAGGGAAGATGTCATGTGAATTGGATGTCATGGCTTTAGAATTTTGTTTTGTTTTTGTCTTGGTTTGGTTTTTAATTTTTTGGGGTCACAGCTGCCAGCGCTCAGGGGTTCCTCCTGGCTCTACGCTCAGAAATCGCTCCTTGCTGGCTGGGGGACCATATGGAATGTCGGGATTCGAACCACTGACCATCTGCATGCAAGGCAAACGCCTTACCTTCATGCTATCTTTCAGCCTTGGGTGAACAGTTTTTTATGTAGGTTCCTTGCCTGTTATTCTTTCGCATTTGTGTGTGAATTATTTCCTGTTCAGAAAAATTACAGGACTTGCCTCTCTTGTCCAACGCAGAAAGGAAGATGGGAATCTCTCTACTTTGCTGGGGTTTGTGGAATACTCATTATATGTTTTCACAACTGACATGTTCTAAAGGTGTCAAATTATGGTCTTGAGCACATGCACCTCCCACCAAAAGGAACCCAGGATATTCCACCCTTCCTCATGCAGCCTGTAATCCAACATTGAATTCTATTTTTCACTTTACTAGATAATATCGGTTTTGTAATCATTTTCAATACTAGGTAGTATCAGTTTTTAAAACTCTTTTTTTACACTTGATTGAAATCTTATATATTGGAGTTTTAAAGTGACTCATTTGTGTAACATATCATAGTAAACTAAAAATATTAAAGGGATAATACAGTGGATAGGGTGATTGATAAGTACACAGACAGGACAAATTCAATTCCTGGCACTTTATCTGGTTCCACTGAGACTCATCCCTGAGCATACACCAGGAGAAAACCTTGAGCACTACCAAATATGTAGCCAAATAAACAAAAACAAATTTGTTATCCAATAATGTTTCATTGAGTTTCCATGAACTGCATGGCATACTTTCTTTTATCCCTATAATATTTAATCATGTATATATGCTAGAACATTTCCATTCCTTCTCCTGTTGATCACTTGGGCTGCTTCATACCCTCAATATTTTTTTAATAAAAAATGTAGTAGTATATAATTTTCTAATTTTTAGTAATGTACAGTGATTGGCAATACTTGTGGAGAGTTTGATACATAAAGTATGCTATCACCACACACCCCACTTTAATTTCAACTTCCCTAGATAAAGACCCAAAGATCGAATGATGTTGTACTCCACAAATGCTGGTAACCAATTTCTGAATTGATATTTCTCTAGTTTATGGTTTTATCCCTGATATCTGTCCTCTACCTCGAGGAAAACAAGTCGTTTTGTGAACAGAGCCACCTTGCAAAATGTAATTTTCTCCACCTCCATCATCTAGTGGCAAGAATCCAACTCAGAATATGGATAAAATATATGCACTCAAGAACAGTGCTTATAGGCAGTCCACAAACTGATTTTGCCAACATGTAGATTTTATCTCAGAGAAATGTGTTTATTATTTATTTATAAATTTATAACTTATTTATAAATTTATTAGGAAATTTATTTCCTAATGCATAGAATTGAAAGATAGGTGCATAAATTTAACCCCACATATGTCTAAATTTAATTCAATAATCACAGAAATGTCAATAAGCACAGATTAAGTACTGATTACGTAAACGCTGCCTATGATTACCTCAGTTATGTGAAAACCAGTTTATTTCTGTGGACTAGGATGCTCAGAAGAGACTGCGCTGAAGAAAGTGTCCAGATGCCTTGCCATTGATCTTGATTGTCTTCCCAGGTTTTCTCACCTCAGCCTCATCCTGCACCAGTTGCACCTGGTAGTGCACACCTGTGGGCAAAGACAGGGATAGATGGACTCCCCAGTGGTTTGCTAGTTCCCTTCCCATGTGATCAGGGGGGTTACGGTTTACAAAGAATAATGTCTAAATAAAGCACCAGGATAGGATTTTTTTGGTGGTCTGCTAGATTGATTCCCAATATTTCATTCTACTGGTGAGTTTACACAACAATATAACATAACAATAATCATTAAATATTGTTTCTAGAATTTCTGATAATCTTAAAAGTAAGAAAGATTATGACAAGTTTTACAAGTTAAGTGGAAATATAAAAAACATGTACATATTTAATTCAACAAGTTTCACATCAAACTTCTTTATTTTATTTTATTTTTGTTTTGTGGGGCACACCTTGGGTTGCACAGAGGTTACTCCTGACTCTGCACTAAAAAATCATTCCTAGTAGGCTCAAGAGGACCAGGTGGGATAGAGCGGGTCAAACCTGGGTCCATCCCTTTGTTTGGTTGCATGCAAGGCAAATGTAGAACCACTGTGCTAACACTCCGGCCCTCACATCAAACTTCTAATATCAAACCCCAGATCAAAGGTTCTGACATCAGAACCTATTAGAGCTTTCTCTGAGAGTAGCATGTCTTGTCAACCAGAGGGAGATTTTCTGCCGCATAGAGCCCAAGGACAGGGTATGGGCTCATGACTTCAAATTATTAGTTCTATGACACTTGAGAGTTATTCCGGAGTGTTCTATGTGGTTCTTCTTGATGTGATCATGAACGTCAGCTACAAATTCTCCTCCCTCATAAATATGCAAATAAGATAAAGTCTATTTAATGGAATACGTAAACATTTGTATCTAAGGACATCACAAGTGCACTGCTCTCTTCACTAAAATAGCCATTAGTGTACAGTCCTCAGCATGAACTCAGCATGAACTGGACATAAAAATCCTTTTCCTGCTCAGAGTGGCTACAGGTAAGTGTCCCAGTCCCTGGACTAAGAAGGGAACTAAGCCCAGTCAGGGAAGTTCTTTCACTCCTGACTGTCCAGAGGTGTACACCCCCAGGTGCACCTGGTGCAGTCTTGGGCTGAGGTGAGGAAACCTGGGATCTCTTGCAAGGCATCTGGATATACTTTCACCAACTACTGGATGAGCTGGGTGCAGCAGAGCCCTGGAAAAGGGCTTGAGTGGATCGGAGATATAAATCCTAAGACTGGTGTTGCAAACTATGCTCAGAAGTTTAAGGGCAAAGTGACCCTGACTGCAGACAAGCCCATCAGCACAGCCCACATGGAACTGAGCAATCTGATTTCTGAGGACACAGCTATGTATTACTGTGGGAGAGACACGGTATAACAACCTACATGATGAGTATATCAGAAACCTAAGGGAGTTGCAGCTGTGCTGCGTGAGGAAATGATAGGGTGGCTGATGTTGCTGACTTTCTCCTCCAGATTCAGGGATTGAGACGCAGGCAGGGATTCTCTGGCTCAACAAATTTAATTAACTTTTATTTTATTTTTATTTTTTTAGGTCACACCAGGTGACCTCAGGTTTACTCCTGCCGCTTCACTCAGGAAATATCATTCCTGGCTGACTTGGGCTTCCTTATGGGATTTTGTGGATTGATCCTGTGTTGGCACTCTGAACCAGCTCATTCTTTTATTTTTAAGTTTAATTTTTATTTTTATTAATATCTTTATTTAAACACCTTGATTACAAATGCGATTATAGTTGCATTTCAGGCATGTAAAGACCACCCCCCTTCATCAGTGCTACATTCCCATCACCAATGTACCAAATCTCCTTCCTCCCCTCCACAGCCCGCCTGTATCTATACAAGATTTCTTTTTCTTTTTTAATAATATTTTACTTAAACACCTTGATTACAAACATGATTGTGGTTGGGATTCAACATCTAAACAACACTCCCCATCACCAGTGCAACAATCCCATCACCAATGTCCCAAATCTCCCTCTTCCCCACCGCATCCCCTCCTGAAATTTAAACAGGCTTCCTACTTCCCTCAAACATTCATATTGTTATGATAGTTCTCAGTATAGCTATTTCTCTAACTAAACTCATCACTCTTTGTGGAGAGCTTCATGAAGTTAACTGTAATTTCCAGCCCTCCTCTCTTTTGTCTCTGAAAATTATTGCAAGAATGATGTTCATTTTTCTTAAAACCCATAGATGAGTAAGACCATTCTGTATCTTTCTCTCTCTCTCTCTGACTTATTTCACTCAGCATAATAGATTCCATGTACATCCATGTATAGGACAATTTTATGACTTCATCTCTCCTGATGGCTGCATAATATTCCAGTGTATTTCTACCATAGTTACTTTAGCCATTCATTTGTTGAAGGGAATCTTGGTTGTTTCCAGAGTCTTGCTATGGTAAATAGTGCTGCAATGAATATAGGTGTAAGGAAGGGATTTTTGTATTGTATTTTTGTGTTCCTGGAGTATATCCCTAGGAGTGGTATAGCTGGGTAGTATGGAGCTCAAGTTCCTTTTTGGAGGAATCTCCATATGGCTTTCCATAAAGGTTAGACTAGGTTAGCATTCCCATCAACAGTGGAAAGAGTTGCTTTCTCTCCACATCCCCGCCAACACTGCTTGTTCTCATTCTTGTGATGTGTGTCAATCTCTGTGGCATGATATGATACCTCACAGTTGTTTTGATTTGTATCTCTCTGATGATAAGTGATGTGGGATGAAACATACTTGATCATGGTAAATGATCTTGATGAGGCATTGAATTGAATTCTATTTGCCAGGATATTGTTGAGGATCTTCACATCTGTGTTCATCAGGTATATTGGTCTGTAATTGTCTTTTTTGGGAGCATTACTGTTTGGTTTTGGTATCAAAGTGATTTTGGCTTCATAAAAAATGTTTTGAAGTGTTCCCGTTTTTTTCAATTTCATGAAAGAGTCTGGTAGGATTGGTAGTAGTTCCTCTTGAATGATTTGAAAGAATTAATTAGTGAAACCAACTAGGCCTGGGGTTTTCTTTTTGGGCAAAATTTGATTACAGTTGTTATTTCTTCCATAGTGATGGGAGTTTTTACATATGCTACATCCTCCTTACTCAACCGTGGAAGGTTGAATCCAAAAATTTACCCATTTCTTCCAGATTCTCGTGTCTAGTGTCATAGAGTTTCTCAAATTAGTCTCTGATTACCCTTTGAATTTCTGCAATATCAGTAGTTATCTCCCCCTTTTCATTTATTCTTCTTCTTCCTTTTTTTTTTTTTTTGGTGTTTAGGCCATATCCGGCAGTGCTCAGGGGGTTACTCGTGGCTGTCTGTTCAGAAATAGCTTCTGGCAGGCACGGGGGACTATATGGGACACCGAGATTTGAACCAATCACCTTTGATCCTGGATCAGCTGTTTGCAAGGCAAACGCGACTGTACTCTCTCTCCGGGCCCCCCACTTTTCATTTCTAATACAGGTTATCAAGTTTCTCTTTTTCTTCCTTTGTGAGTTTTGCTAATGGTCTATGAATCTTGTTTATTTTTTAAAAAACCAACTTCTTTTGCTGATTTTTCGGATTACTTTTTGGGTTTCCGCTTCATTGATTTCTGTTCTCAGCTTTGTTATTTCCTTCTGTCTCCCTATTTTTGGTTCCTTTTGTTGATCATTTTTCTAATTTTTAATCTGTGTTATTAAGCTGTTCTGGTATGATCCTTCTTTCCCGATGTGTGCTTGCAAAGCCATAAATTTTCCTCTCTGTACTGCTTTTGCTGTGTCCCATAGATTCTGGTAGTTTGTATCTTCATTGTCATTTGTTTCCAGGAAAGTTTTGATTTCATCTCAGACCCACTGTAATTCAGTAGCAGGCTGTTTAATTTCCAGTTGTTAAAGCATTTCTTCTCTTTCCCTTTTTAGTTCACATCTAATTTCAGAGCATTATGGTCAGTGAAGGTAGCCTGAAAATTTTCTATCCTCTTGATTTTATGGAGGTATGTGTTATGTGCTAGCATATGGTTTATCATGGAGGATGACCCATGCACATTGTAGAAGAATGTATGCAGCTTTCTGAGGATGGAGTGTTCTATATATATCTACTAGTTCTCTTTCTTCTGTTTCTCTTTTCAGGGCTACTGTATTCTTATTGGGTTGATCAGTCTGCTAGTGTCAGTCTGGTTGATCTATCAAGTGTTGACAGGACCGGATTGAGTTCTCCCACAATAATTGTGTTTTTAATGATGTCTTCTTTCAAATTTGTCAATAATTCTATCAAATAATTTGCTATTTTCTCATTGGGTGTTTATATGTTTAGTAGTCTGATTTCTTCCTGTTGATCAGAAAAAAAAAGTGTTCATCTTTGTTGCTTACAACTTTTCTGAATCTAAAGTTATTTTCATCACATATTAATATGACCACCCCAGTTTTTTAACGGTGTTGTTTCTTTTTTTATTTCCTCCAGCCTTTGATTTTGAGTCTACGTTTGTTCTGACTATTCTGGTGTGTTTCTTGAAGGCAGCAGAAGGTTGGATTCATCTTTTTGATCCATTTCGCCAGTCTGTGTCTATTAATTGGTGCATTTAGTCCATTGACATTGAGGGAGATAATAGTCATAGGTTTTATTGTCATCTTTGTGTATAAGTTTGGTGAGTCTATTGATCTGTCTGGTCTTAAAAAAGACCTTTCAGGTTCTACTTTAAGGCTAGTTTTGCATCTGTGAAGTATTTTTTGTTTTGTTCTGTTTTGGGGCCACACCCGGCTGTGCTCAGGGGTTACTCCTGGCTATCTGCTCAGAAATAGCTCCTGGCAGGCACGGGGGACCATAATGGACACCGGGATTCGAACCAACCACCTTTGGTCCTGGATCGGCTGCTTGCAAGGCAAATGCCGCTGAGCTATTTCTCCAGGCCCGCATCTATGAAGTTTTTGAGTTGTTTATTTGTGAAGCTATGTATCCTTTCTTCAAACTTAAATGTGAGTCGATCTGTGTTGTATTAAATATTGGTCCTGATATTTTGCTTGGTCGGTGGTTGGAGGCCTTTCTCCTCAGCCCCCCTCAGCCAGTGGGTCCACAGCCCCAGGTAGTGGCGAGGAAATTAACAACAGACCGATTCTGGGAGATATCAGCTTTATTCTTCCCAAGAAGAGAGAGCCAGCCCCCTCCTCTGGGTCAGAGCCCTTTTAAC
>PVKC010017980.1:0-19908 GCA_004027635.1 Crocidura indochinensis
CCATTTACTATGAGGAAAGGTACAATATAGTCAGTCGATCTTTGTTTCACTAGGATTTAAGGTAGCATTGCAGGTAAATAAAGTGATTTCATTAGTATACTGTGCAGTTGAAATTTTAAAGAAAATAATTCAACATCTATATCACTTATATGGGAAGTACTTTAATATACATGATCAGGTTTAATCTTCACAACAACTTTTTATTTTTGTTCATGGGCCACACTCAGCAACAATGCTCAGGGACTACTCCTGGCTCTGCACTCAGGAAATACTCCTGTCTGTGAGGAGTCAGGATCATATGGGATGTTGTAGGAATCAACATTTGCAAGGTAAGCACCCTACCCCTATTCTGTCATTCTTAAGAAAATTATTATAATCAAATTTACTGATTGGTGTGTTTTTTTCTGCTCCTAATAGGAAACACAATTAGGTTCCCCCTAGCCTCTGATTCAAACATTTTGCCATTTGATTTAATGTGTGACCTTATTTTATATCTTTCTGATAAAAAATACTTTATTGTTTTTGTGGGAACCACACGTGGTAGTACTGATCTGTTTGGGGGACCACACTTGGTGGTACTGATCACACCTGTGATCAGGAATTAATCTTGTCAATGCTCAGAATTCAACGATCACTCTTGACTCAGTGTTCAGGGGACCACAGGCTGTCTGTGTGCAAGGCAAGAGACCTTCCCACTGTACTATTGCTTCAGCCCTAAAGACACATTATTACTTACATTTTCTTGGTCCATTAACATGAACTTCGAAGCCAAGGCTGCGTCTAACCCATGACTAAACACAATTTCAATACAGATTTTCTGTCAAGCCCACCAAAGCCTTCTTTACTGAGGGGCACCGAGGGTCACCCTTCTGCACTACATCAAGGCCATTTCATAACAAAACCACTAGCAAAACAGAATCTTCCTTTAAGTAGCTATTGGGATGTACAACTTATTTTGGTGCGATTAAATTGAAGAAAAGAGTAGAAATGGAAGGTTTTATTTTCTATGCAGTAAAAATCTCCTTGTATGCCAGAGGAAATGAACTGATTATTTTCTTATATGTACCTGGGTATTTCAACAGAGTCTTATCCAAAATTAAAAGAGTTTTCCAAATGAAATGACTTGATTTAAAATTAAAATAGATACAGAGATGCGTTCTCCCCTTCACCCCCCAATAAATCTTCTGCACTCAGGTTCTTGCCTCCCATAATTGAAGGCAACCATAATAACAAATTTGATTGCATGGCTTTTACTATTACTTTTGAGGTAATTGCCAGATTGGCATACACAGTAATTTGTATGTGAGAGGTGATCAGATGTGCGCATTTCCATTCAATCATCTCCCTGGAATTCAGACACATCACTGCTTCTAGCTTCAGAATTAGGACCAGTAATTGCAGCTCAAGGATGAACTGTGCATCTGAAATAGCTGCTTCTTGAGTGATCAGTAATATTACAAACATGCTTTGGAAGACAGAATAGAGCGGATTCTTCCCTCGCTTCACATACTAAACCAGCATTGGTAGTAGAAGTGTCCTGGTTTTGAACCTGTAGCTGGAAATGAGCAGAAGTGGTAGACTCAAGAGGACCTAGCTTCAGGTTGTACCAGTGTGAATGTAGAATGGAAAGGGGCCAGAAGACTTGGAATAGAACTGGAGAGGTTGAGGTTGGAGTTTTATTATAGAAGGTAAGGAATGATCCCTAAGCACAAAGAGGTCTCTGAGCATGGAACCAGGAGTAATTCCTGAGCACATAAAGAAGTGCTCCCCAAAGCAGATGTTTCTCCCTTTTGCTTTCAGTCCTAAATGTGACGCTAGGTGATTTTAGTTTCCTTTCAGCAGAAGGGGAAAGTTGTTTTACCCTGCAGGAAGAACAGTGGCTAGACTGGAGAGCACAAAGGAAGCGACCCTCCCGCCCCCAATTTAAAGGCCAATAACAATATGATTGTGAGTATGAGCTTCCTGTAGGAGTTTATTTTGGTTTTATACTTGGATCTTTTCCCCTTTTCTCACGCAGCTTGGTAAAGTCTGTTCCCTGACTTAACCCTCTTGGTTTTTATATCACATTTTTAAGTTGTCTTAATAATAGCATAATAATATAAAATGTATTATCCACAATTTCAAGCATCATGATGTTAAATTGGGGTTATACCTCAGCTATCTGTCATTTTCTATTTTCCATCATGGATATTGTACAGTTATTGTCAACATTCAGCAATAAAGACATATGGTGAAGCTAGCACCATTCATTGAACAGAAGCACGAGTTATTTTCTTCTTCTTTGCACTGTAACCATGATATTGAGTACAGTAGATTCACTTGGAGGATGGATATGTATATACTCTTCACCTTCTTCTCCACTGACCTACTATCTTCACATCTGAAGATGGGGAAATGGGCTTGTACTCCAATTATTCCTAAAATGATTGGGAAAGAACTTCTTGAGTTTTGCTATTAGAAAAGGCTCTCTCATTACTCTTAATTTTAGTTGATAAGCAATGATTGAATACCAACTATGTTCACAGAATTATAACAAGTACTCTTGGTGGATACTGAAGCAATGATTCTGGAAACTTCAGATGAACCCAACATACCTTGCAAGAGTAGAAAAGACTTTCTGTTGGCTGGCAATATTTTCAGACATTGCTCCATTTCTTCTGTTACTCTAGACATATTCTGTTGGATATTACTGAGCACCCATAAGTGAGGAAAGGAATTTCTGGAGAGTCAGTCTTCTTTTGTTAGAGATACAACATGTAGTTGATTCTGATTTCAGTTTAGATTTGGCCTACTTTCTTGGAGACTGGGGCCAGAGGGCTAAGCTAATTTATATGATTGATGGACTGTCTTCTATTTTGTGCTATTGACAGAAAAGGAAAATTAACCTCAAATCTAGTCATCGTAATTAGACTCTGGCTTAACTCACCTGCATATCCTGAGGGTCAGTTTGCTGCCTGTCTGTCCAGTTCAGGTATTTTTACCTGACAGGGTTTTGTCCTTGACACTGAGTAGACAGGGTTTTTTTTTAATATTTTACCTACCCAAATCAATGAATTTGGGACATATATCTGAAAGAAAATTCCTAGGCCTTGTAGCTTACCTGGCATATTCAAGACATAAAACACACTGATGGATGAGTGGAGGGAAGTGTCCATACTTACCACGGTTCTTTCCTTTACTACAAAAGGAAGCTATTGTTTAAAATTGCATCTTTGTGTAAATATCCAGCCACATTCCCAAAGTAAGATTATTTATTTGTGCATGCGAATTACTTATGAGGTTTTGTGGTATTTCCTCTCTTCTTCTGGCTCTTCTTTGTAATGACCCTGGTTTCTGTAGACCTCTAAGATATGTGATTGGGTGACAGTTCCAATCTGTTAGCATCTCATGGTGTAGAATGGGACAGAAGATGAAGATGAAATATGATTTTAATATTTCCTTTCCTGACTTGTCAGCAGCTTTAGGGATTCACAAATAGCTTGTGGTTCATAAATATTAAATAAGGGGTTCATTATTAGAAAGCGTCAGCATGACTAGCCAAACCCAGAAGCCTGGTGATTTAAGCCATCATACTATTTGTGAGAGAAATTTGTGGGGGAATAGTTCCTTTGCTCTGTAGATGTTGGAGACATAGGAGACACATAGGAGACATAGAAGAACACATGGATAAGTTTCTGTGGTTAGAATACAGTAGTCCCAGTTTCTGTTAATACTGTTAGACTTGAATTCAGCAGCCAGGGAAATTATTCCAAGGGCAGGGTACATGTTTTAGATGAGGGAGCCCTAAGTTCTGTCTCCAGCACAGAATGGTCTGACAGCATGGGTTCTGGGATCCATGAGAGCCCCAAGAGTAACTCAGAGAACTTAATGAAAGTAGCCCCCAAACACTATCAATGTGACCCCCAAACTGAAGTGGGGAGGAAAACTTGAACTCATATTTTCCAATAGTTTGGGAGTAGGGAAGGCAATATAATAATAGTACATTTCCCTGGGGAGCCACACTTTCATATCTCATTCTTTGAGTTGGTAGAGACAAGAACATAAACTCTAGTGAATTATCTAAACCTTGAATAAAATAGTTGTCACAGAATTCTTGTACTTTGCTTTGTAGGAATCTATCAGACACAGTCCAGGCCTTTTACCTAGAGTCTGCTTATTATAACTTTATGATAGCAGTGGTTTCTGGTTTAATAAACTTAACTCTACATATTTTCTTAGATTTCTTAGTTCTTTTATGTTTCTGTGGATAGCATGCTCTTTTCTTTCACCAAGAGACAACAACAGCAAAATCACAACTGTGCCATTCAGGTATGGGCTGTTGAGTGAATGACAAGTTGTTGAACATTTCAGCATAAGGCATTGCCATATCAGACAGACCAGCTTTATAATGACCACTACAAGACACCCCAAGATTAAATTATGTTCAAATAATGAAATGTGTTCTATTTTAAGAACATGGCGTTAAGCTGAAGCAATAGTACAGAAGGTACTCTCATTTGCTGACCTAGGTTTGATTCCTAGCATCCCATTGGGTCCCCCTGAGCCTACCAGGAGTGATTCCTACCACCAGTATTTCCTGAGCATCACCAGGTGTGACACCAAAACAAAACAAAAGGACATGGTATTGAAATCTTTTTTAAGATCTTGCTACTCTAAGTAATTTTAACTGTTTGTTACATAAACCATCCTAACATGATTTATTTTCACACTAAATTGAATAATGTTTCTATCCCTTTTATTCACATTTATTAGGTATGTTTGATTTTAAGAATTAGTACCCCCTGGTTATTTTGTAATTACCATGATCCATTTTGTTGGTTTTTATTTTCCCTTTTATCTATATTTTCAGGAAAAGGGGTAGAAAAAAAGGAATTACCCTCTCTCTACTTAGAATAAGCTATTTTCTGGGAGATTTCATGCGATGCTCTAGCTAATCTCCAGAGTGTCACTCCAAGGCTGAGATGTGGATCAGGGAGGAGAACATATGCCTGGAATGTTTGGGGAGCCTTAAGCTCCACTCATGCACCTCTGAGCATCAGATTTCCTTGACAGTCTCTCACAAACACCTCATTCTCTCTCTTCCCCAGGCAAAGCCTTAGGTTTGAATTCTGTGATCTCTTCTCCCCTCTTGGTTGCCTCTGGGTCTCTTTCCAGCTAAACCCAAGCTCCTTCACCGCCACTCTTATTGGAAAATCTCACCTCTGGTTGGGGAATTTAGCCTATCATACAGAAACTGCTTTTTGCTCTAGTTACTTTCTTCATTTGTTTGTGTGTATGTGTGTGTGTGTTTTATTTATTTATTTATGTACTTATCCTCTTTTCCTGCCCCAGTCTTGACAGCAGATTTGCACACCCTCTCTACCATCACCCTTATTTTTTACCTCTGACCCACAGCAAATCAATTCCTTTTTATGAGTTCTTTCTGGGTCTTCCGATTAGTGTTCCGGAGGTTCCTGGGAAACCCAGCTATTCTTAGCCAGGTATGCAGTAGAGTGCCAGTGCCCTGGATGTGTTTCTACTTAGGTCTGCAGTGCTAGAGATATCTAGGCTATCCTGGCAGTGATTGCCAGGGCTATATCCAATGAAGCTCTGGGGACTGTGTGATATTGGGGCACCCTGACTACTGTATTACCTCCCAACCCTCATCAACAGATACTTTATAAATCTACCCTCCCTGTCCTCAGTAATTGGCCCATCATCTCTCCCTCCTTCATCTCTCTGTTACCCCAAATGCTACATCTCCTCCCTTCCACAGAATTGATGGTCTGCCCTATTGTTTCCTTCAGCTGTTTTTCACCTCTTTCCCTATATCATCTCTGCTTTCACCTTCCATTCTCCCTTCATCTTTTGCCTCTGTACTCACTGCATGGAAGATGCTGGGATTCAGGATCACTCCAAGCAATAATCACTATCTGATTCCATATAGGAGGTCTAGAGGTGCTGGGGTCCATGAGGACCACCTACTAGAATACTAGAGGTCCTCATCCACCTTGAATGACTGTATGAGTGGTTATTTCCACTTCCAAACCTTTCCCTTCTAGACATTTTTCTTAGGACTCTTTTTCTTTGCCTACAGACTTCACAAGATTTGCCTTCTTTTATTAGCTTACTTAACCCCACCTTGCCAATACTTACCTCAGATCTGTGCAGAAGCCAACACTGCTTAGAGTTTGAGATCTTTCTGATATGCCCAACCTTTCTTCATGCCTGTGCCTGAGCTCAAAACTTTGATCATTTACTCATTTTCCCAAACCTACATCCTGAACAATTAGGCAAGCCTAATGTTTTCAAGTCCTGTTGCATTCACAAGTCTTACTTTAGAGATATCTGCTTTCATCTCCATGCTTATTTCTCCAGTTCATAAATGTGAGCATTCCTCCAATTATCATTCTTCACCTGCATTAAAATGATTTTCCCCTTGGCCCTTTCAGATGTTCTCTTGACATTAATGATTATCATCAGATAATAATTTGGGGAGGGTACCACATCCTATGGTGCTTAAAGGCTACTCCCAGTGAGGTGATTCAAAGTCACTTCTGGTGTGCTCAGGATTTTGAGATCAGGATTCGAATCATGAGCAAAGCATACACTTGAGTGCTTTGAGCCATATCCCCATTGCTAAATTAAAGCAATTTAATTTAAATGTATCTTTAGCTGGCCTTCCAGTCTGTATATTTTTATTGGGTGTCACAAGTGTATCCTAGAATGAATACATCAAGTGACATCTGTCAAGTTCTCCCCATCTGGGCTTCCTGATTTCCTGCTTGAGACTGCAGAGAAGACTCCAACTAACTTAATTCCATCAAAGTAGGCTGTCCCAGTCCACAAAGGGTGGTACCAGAGAACACTGCTGCTCTGCTTCACTTTGCGGCTGGGCTCCAATGAACACCACCATTACACGTAGAAGAAAACACACTACAAGTGAGACAATGGTGAAATAATGCAGACCAACTCCAAGCATAGAGAATGAAGATGGTAGCTCTGATGACCCAAGAAGAGCCAATCACCTAAACTCCAGATAAGGAGTTTAGAGAAGAAATATGGAGGATCCTCATAGAAATTAAAGAAAGCATAGATAGAGCTGAAGAGACCACAAAGATAGAAATCATAAAACTCTAAACTGAAAAACGGGTCTGAAAAACTCAGTGGAGGAAAATGAAAGCCTCAATGGAAAGCCTCTCCAACAGAGTAACAGCAGCTGAGGACAGAATCAGTGAGATGGCAGATGAGATGTATAATAACTATACAATAGAAGAGATTGGAAAGGAGCCTTAAAGCAAATGATTAGACAATGAAAAAAATACTCAAAGAATGCAAACAGATGAAAAACTCAATAGAAACAACATAAGAATCATCAGAGTCCCAAAGACCCAGGAAGAAAATTTTCAGGAAGAATCAATAGTCAGGGACATCATTGCAGAGAAATTTCCAGAGCTAAATACTGCACGCAATCAAATTCTAGATGCCCAAAATGTAAAAGCTAGAAGAGATCCAAAGAAAAACACCCGAAGACACATACTAGTCACAGTGATGAATCCAACAGGTAGAGATAGAATACTGAAAGCAGCAAGATCTAAAAGGAAAATTACATTCAAAGGAGCATCCTTAAGAGTTACAGCAGACCTGTCACAAGAAACCCTCAAGGCCAGAAGGCAGTGGTGGGATATAGTGACAAAACTCAATGAAATGAATGATTTGCCTAGAATATTGCATCCAACCAGGCTCACTTTCAGGTTTGAAGGAAGTATACACAGTGTCACAGATGAACAACAGATTAGAAACTTTACAGACTCAAAACCATCCTTGAAAGAAAAACTGAAAAATCTACTTTAAGACAAGAAACATCAACAGACACACCAAACTTCTACACAAAGATGACACTAAATCCAATGACAGTTATGTCTCTCAATGTCAATGGACTAAGTGTGCTAATTAAGAGACACAGAGTGTAAAAATGGATCAAAAAGCTGAATCAAACATTCTGCTGCCTACAAGAAAAATATCTGAATAGTCAGAACAAACATGACTCAAAATCAAAAATTGGAGGACAATCATTCAAGCAAACAACTCCCTTAAAAAAGCTGGAGTGGCCATATTGGTATCTGATGACTTAAACATTAGACTCAGAAAAGCTATAAGGGACAAAAAAAATAGAGATTTTGTAATAATCAAGAAATATGTATAACAGGAAGAAATCACACTTCTAAACATATATGTACCCAACGAGGGGCCAGCAAAATATTTAATACAGTTGGTGACAAATCTGAAGACATCAATGGCAACACAATAATAGTGGGATACCTCAACACTGCTTGGTCAACCCTTGATAGATCAACCAGGCTGAAACCCAACAAAAATATACTAGCTCTGAAAAAGAGAAATTGAAGGAAGTGAACTATTAGATACAAAGGGACACAGAAGAAAAACTTCAACATTTGGAAATTAAACAGTCACTACAAACAACCAGTAGATCAGGGATGAAATCAAAGAGGAAATAAAAACATTCCTGAAAATATATGACAATGAAGACACAAATTACCAGAGTTTATGGGACACAGCAAAAACAGTACTAAGAGGAAAATTTATTGCTTTGCAAGCACACATCAGAAAATAAAAAGGGGTCTATATTAAAAACTTAATGACACAGCATATAAAATTTAAAAATAATCAACAGAAAAATAGGCAGGCAGAAGAAGATAACTATGCTTAGAGCAGACATCAATGAAGAGGAAATACAAAAGATCAACCAAAGCAAAAGTTGGTTCTTTGAAAAAATAAACAAGATTTATAAAGCACTAGCAAAATTCACAAAGAAACAGAGTAAGAGAAAATTAATAAACTGCATTAGAAATGTAAAGGGGGAGATCACTACAGATACTGCAGATATTCAAAGGGCAATCACATAGTACTTTGAGAAACTCTATGCCACGAAACATGAGAACCTGGTAGAAATGGATAAATTCTTGAACTCACATAACCTTCCATGGTTGAATAAGGATAAGGTAGCATATATAAACAGTCCATCACTACTGAGGAAATTAAAATGTAATTAAAAGTCTTCCCCCAAACAAAAGCCCAGACCCTGATGGATTCACTAACGAATTCTTTCAAACCTTTTAAAAGGAAAAACTACCAATCCTTTTCAGGCTCTTTCATGAAATTGAAAAATCAGGAATATTCCTAAATAGTTTTTATGAAGCTAACATCACCTTGACACCAAACCAGACAGAGATGTTGAAAAACAGAAAAACTACAGTCTACCTGATGAACACAGATGCAAAGATCCTCAACAAAATTCTAGTGAATAGGATCCAATACCTCATCAAGAAAGTCACACACCATGTACAAGTAGGTTTCATTCCAGGAATGCAAGGATGGTTTAACATACGTAAAACAATCAACGTAATATACCATATTAACAGAAAGAAAAATAAAAGCCATATGATCATTTCAATAGAAGCAGAGAATGCATTTGATAGGGTCCAACATCCCATTCTTGATAAGTTCTTCCCTTCTGAATTAGCTGATGTAATAACTTAGGGAGGGCAACATTATCAATCATCATTTATAGATGACACTATTAAAGCTGAGGAAGGTGACAAAATTTGCTTAAAATGACACATGGAGAAAAACAAGACATGGATTGGTGAATCCAGGTTCCTGTACCCATTCCTGCTTTCGGTGATCAGGGGACTAGAAAGTGCCACCTCTGCAATTGCACTTGTCCTCTTTTCTCCTCACTGCTAATATTATAGTTTCAAGAACAGATTCAGAGATGGAGCAATAGTTCAGGAGGTAAGGCACTATCCTTGTTTGTAACCAACCCTGGTTCCATCCCCTACACCTTCTGATCATCCAAGCACTGCCAGGATTCTCTGCAAAGCTGGAAGAAGCCCCCTGCACCACCAGGAATAGCTCAAACACCTCACCCCCAAATAAACAAAACCAAAACAGAATACAAAGCAATACCGTCTTCACATTTGTGCTGGTCTGGGAACTTCTTGGGCACAGGGATCCCCATTTACTCCTCCCCTGTCCTGCCCAACTCCATGTCTAGATTATTAGTGTTGATTTAATTTGAGCTGCAAAGGGGACAGTTTTCTCTTTGCCCAGTCCCAAATCTTTGACTCCTTTCTTCGTTGCTGTTGCATTAAATAAGTCCTAGAGAGACCTGATTGCTCATCTGCACACTTTCCTACTGCTTCAGATATAGCACATGTCCCTCCTAGTGCCTGTCCCTGCTGGTCCAGCCTGTCTTCATAGGGGTGTGGGGAATCCAAACATATTCTCAAAGGAACAAAGTCACTCCCGTGGGTGGAGCATTTGCACCCCCTCTCCACTACCATTTCAGGCTTTCTAGTTTGAGGCCTATGCTTCTCTGACTTCAGCAATTCTCCCCAGCCTGCCAAAACGAGTCCGAGTGTCTTTGTCCTGCATTGAGACACTCTCCATGACCCAGTTCCAACACGCTGTTCGAATTATCTGTCACTAATCCCTGCATCGATCTTCCAGCCAAAATGTGCTACTTACCATTCTTAGAACATGCCCACTGCTTTCTCGCCTCCTTGCCCTTTTTAGGTAATTCTCTGGACACAGAACCCTTTCATCATCCTTTCCCTTGCTCCCCTCCTTTCCACGAAAAGTTCCCTCGATTCTCCTCTCATTGAAAAGAAAGGGAACTTTCCCCTGTGTGAATGTGCCTGCACTTGGTTTCTGGACTCAGGACAGAGTTGAGACTGCCTTGTCTCTGACTTCTTTCTCTGTGTATATTATCTCCTGACAAATTGTAAGCATCTGTAGTGGAAAAAGGAACTGTATCCCATTCAGCCTGCCATGGAGCAGCCTGGTTGGGCTTAGTGAGGATATGGTGATTGGTGGGAATGCAGCAGGAAACAAGAACTGCTTCAGTTCCTCTCCTCAGCTTTGCTTCCCACCTTTTCTCGCCTCACCTGTTCCCCAGGGATCTGTGACTCAGAGTCTAAACTCTCAGACCATCATGATCCTACCTTGTGCATTTGACACTGCAGCCACGAGAGAAATGAGTGTTGGCTGGCTGAAAGCTAGATTGTACTTTCCTCATTGGACTTGATGGCATGACTGATGATGGGGTGGTGGGAGAGGCTCACGATACAGTGCTCTCAAGAACTATTTGTCCATGTGTATCCAATTATACAGGGAGTGGGAAGATCTGTCTAACCAAAGAGAAAAATTTACTGATTATAAAATCATAAAGTATCTGGAGAGATAGCATGGGAATAAGGTGCATGCATTGTATTTATTATTTTATTATTATTCCTTGTACCACAACCCTCCCCCCAACCATGGCCATATGTAGCCCTGGAATCCCCTGAGCACTGTTGGTGTGGTCTGAGTAGTCTTGGCATCACAGAGACATTGTTTTGAAACACAGTCCTGGCTGGACATCAAACATTGGGACTAGGAGTAGCTTACAAACATTATGATTCTGTGATATATCCTTCCATTTCTATTCAAATCTAAGGTGTTCCATGAGGTAAATGCTGAAAAGAATTATTTGCAAAATGGTAATACAAGTGAGTGCATTATCGAAAGTTGGTTGTTTTGGACGGCTTTGGTTTTGTGTTTGGCAGATAGAGGTGGTGGGAGTTTCGTGTTTCCTGGCCTCTCTTCTGACTTACAGGCAGCAATGAACTTGCTGAAGGTGAGAGCTCGCATTGTTCTCCCCCAATCCCCGATGATGAGAGATGATGAAAGGATGTAATTGGTCTTCACTGAAATTTGTTGCTCATAGACAGTTTGATCCCAGCAACTTAACACTTTGTCGGTATGTAGTCAGTAATTGAACATTTTCACTCATTTTCTTCAACCATCTCTCAGCCAAATTATCCAGACAAGTTGTACAATTCAGTTACTGAGCAAACTGAAAGGCAGACCAATTATCTGCCATTTGCTGGTCCTAGGAGGATAGCCTAGCACAGACGTAAGTAGAATTGTATGATTTTCAGGTCAGACTCTGAAAAATCCTCATTCTTAGAGCATTATTTGTTTAAGACCTAGGTTTCCAGGCCTCTGCTCTCCAATAGAAATATGTGAACTTAGCTTACATTTAAAAATGTTTTACAGTCACACTATAAAAATAAAATTTTGTTTTGTTTTGTTTTGTTTTGGTTTGGTTTGGTTTGGTTTTTGGGTCACACCCGATGGTGCTCAGGGGATACTCCTGGCTGTCTGCTCAGAAATAGCTCCTGGCAGGCATGGGGGACCATATGGGATGCCTGTATTCGAACTACCATTCAACCTAGATCAGCTGCTTGCAAGGCAAATGCCTTATCGCTGTGCTATCTCTTCAGCTCAAAAATTAAAATATTTTAATTGTCTTTTTAGCCTAGTAGAGCAAAAATGTATTAATTTAAGAATGTACTCTGAATTTTTAAAAATTATTTGGGAAACTCTGGCTTTTTGATGTCACCAAGTCTTCAAAATCTGTGTATTTTCGTACCTCAGCTATAGCCATTTATTCAAGTGTGTAAAAGCTTATTTATGGAAAATTACCATATTGTACAGGTCACCATCTGATGGAATTGGATGGGTCCTTTAGTTGGCTTTAAGATGGAAAGAAGGACAGAATGAAGCATAGTTTGGGGGCCTAGGACATAGCTTAGTGGACAAAGACTACCCTCAAAAATAGTGGGATTTTGTTTATTTTCTTTAGGGGCTGCACCCAGAGGTGTTCAGGGATTACTTGTGGTGGGGCTTGGGACTGAGTATATGTGATGCCAGGGATGGAACTTGGGTCAGCTCTGAGCTGGGCAGGTGTGCTCTCCATCACTTTCCAGTGCTCCCCTCAAAAATACCATCATCACTGTTGTTAAAAAGGATTTAGCCACCTTTCCATAAAGGACCGTGTGGTCAAAATTTAGACTTTGTGGGCCAAAGGCACTGTAGCATCTCCTCAGCTCCGCCTCTGCACAAAAGCAATCACAGCTGGGACAAAGCCCTGTGGGTCTATGGTATTCAAGTAAAACTTCTCTCACAATAATTGGGAGGCAGGCTTAGCTTGCAGGTTTACTTTGCCTGTTCTACTCCTTAAGTATAATTTTATGTGTTTTTTTTTAAAGCTGATGGGTGGGGGACACTTCTTAAGCAGGCTTAGGCTTTGAGGGCCCCTCAGTGATTCTCAGCCAACTGTGCCAACAGGTCAGTGTGGGGCCTGAGAATATAGCAGTGCCAGGGGTTTCCCAGGCCACCCTGGCAGTGCTTGGGGGCCTCCAGGACTGCACCTGGCAATGCTTAGGGGATCATGTGCAAGAGAGCAAACTGCAAGGGTTGCACTTGACCCCCACTCCTCATGTTCAAAACAAATTGCTCTATCATGTAAATAAAAAATAATGTCTGTTAGAATTATTTATCTAGGATGGAAATGTTTACTGAGAAACTAACAGTGGTTCCTGTAGTCTATTTGTTCTTTTAGAAAATTAATGCTTATGCTTAATTTACATGTTTTGTTGGTTTAGAAAGTGAAATGATGTAGTATCACTATTGATCATAGCATTTTTTTTATCTCTTTTCTCTCCCTGTCATCTCCATTCTGGATGGAATCACAAATGTGGATCGCTTGTTGAATTCCTACCTACCATACATTATCATATTGCTATAGGTAAGACCTTCCTCTTTTTTAAATCTGTAATTCTGCCTAATGATATAAAATAATTTGCAAAATTTTGCTTTTTTAATGCTTAAGAAAATACCATGAAATACTTCACACATATCTGTCTTAAGCTAAATTATTTTCAATTAAAAGGAAGTCTTTGGTACAGGATACATGTGGAGACTAATTTCAGTAAATTCTGGAATCTCCCCTTAAAATATTTTCTAAAATATGCATTATATCTAATATATAATTGAAAGATAGATAGATGGGCCCGGAGAGATAGCACAGCGGCATTTGCCTTGCAAGCAGCCTATCCAGGACCAAAGGTGGTTGGTTCGAATCCCAGTATCCCGTATGGTCCCCCGTGCCTGCCAGGAGCTATTTCTGAGCAGACAGCCAGGAGTAACCCCTGAGCACCGCCGGGTGTGGCCCCCCAAAAATTCCATTTTGATCATGTTAAATTAAAAAAAAATTAGTAATCTTGGGAAAGTAGGAAGATGTGACTCAGGACTGAGGGATGGGGATATGTTGGAGTATTGTGGTCTGTGTGCTGGTGTGTCCTGTGCAGCAGAAAGCGTGAGTGTACCAGAAGTGACCGTGTTCCTAGGGAATCGAGAAAGCTCTTCTTCCATGCATTTGAACTACTTCTTATAAACTAATCTGAGCTCTGCTCATTGGAGTGTAGCAGGAAAGTGGAGTGTGACACAATGTAAACATCTTGACATCGCCTTTTACATTCTGCTTATTGTGTGTCTTTGGGGAAAATCGGTTTACAAATTGTTCTTTCCCATTTCAAAAGACAATGACTGTCCCTCAGACTCCTCTGGCCAGGCCTGGTGATGGGTGAGCCATGGCCATAGTTCCCCAAAGATGGTGGGGGTCAGGAAGTTTGAGGGGCAGACCTGGTCCAGCATGGTTAGTGCCAAGGAGCCTGGAAGGCTGGGCACGAACAGATCAGCCTTCACATTTCTTGACTCCTTGACTCTTCTGTAGAAGACTGGAGTAGGTGGGAGGAGGACTGAGGAGGTGCAGAAGAGAGGAGCAGGGAGAAGACTGAATCGCCCCAGGGCCACTCAAGGGTTGGGGTGGCTCACAGAGTTGCTTAGGAAAGGATCCATAATCCAGGACAAATCTGCTACCTGCTACTTAACTTAATGATTAAATGATTTAGCTTCTTCATTGTGCCATGCTTTTCTCTGGCAATTCTACAAGTACGCAGAGTAAACCATGATTTGTAGAGCCTCCTCACAAAACACATTTGTGAGCGTTTCACTATCTTCATTTCTAGAGACTTTGCCGGATGGCACATTTCTTTTCCTCGGCTCAACTGCCTCCACTTTTAGTGTAGTCTTTAAATATCTGTGAAATTAGAAGGTGCACGTTTCCATGAAAAAAGAACCCAATTCGTTAATGGTGCAAGCATTTTCCTAAGGAAAACGAACTGGGGGAGGGCATCTGCCTGGATCTCCCAGAAGGCAAATCCATCCAGACATGTGCCATAGCTGTGCCTGCTTTCTTAGGAAGAGGAAGAAGCTGCTCTTTCCAGCAGTAGCAGTAAAGATGGCATGGCTCTTCCAGGGACATCAGTAAATATCTCAAGCAGACTTCAGCAGCACCATGGGGCGAGTGACAGAACTGAGATAAGGGAGGGGACTCACACATCCTGGAGCCCATGGGGTCCCCTCAATGACCTCTGTGAGATATTCAACCCTTTATGCAGGGTGGGGAGTTGCTGGGCACAGGTGCATGAACACAGAGACTCCAGAATCTTGGGAACAGACACACTGCGGCATGAGTCTGAGGTTCTGAAATGCTGTCATGCATTATTCATACCTGGCGATATAAAAATATAGTGCAAATGAATTCAAATGAGTGAGATCATATTTTTTTTCTTTCCCCCCGATGATAGATTCATACTGGATGGATTCTTTTATTTTATTTCATCATGTATTCTAAAATAGGCCAGCACATTTGAGAAATATGCTTTTCTCTTGGAGGTTAGTGAAGTGCTTCGGATGAAGAAAAATTTCCTTTGAATGAAAGAGTTTTTCTTTTCTTTCTTGTTGAAAAACTGACTTAAAAAATACTCTGTTACATTATCTGTCGACCAGCTTTGGGAATGTTAGAAGTTCTGTCACTTCAAGCCTGCAGTAAGATGAAGAGACAAAGCTCTAGGTGAATTGTGACAGGAGAGGGTGGGGGAATAAAGATGAGTAGCAGCATGTTTCTAAAGACTTACTTCTTTCCTTCTAGTGGTATTTGAGGAAAAACTGTGGGAGAGGCAGCACAGTTTGATGACAGTTTATCAGAAGAGTTCTCAGGAGTCTATATTAATTTGCTTGCTATTTAAAGAACCAGCTATAAAATGATTTGTGGGTGACACAGGAATCATGTAGAAGAGACCTCTAGAGGAGACCTCGGTGCTGTTTAAGCAGCCTCTTTACTCACTCTGGTGAAGGAACTGATGTGTGTATTGTCATGCTCTACAGAGGGAGGAAGAGAAGACAGAGAAGTCAAGCGACTTGCTTATAAGCACAAAACAGGGAAGAAAGGAGGTTAGACACTGAACACACTCAACCAGATACCATGCTGGATTCGTTCCCCCATCCATGACCAAAACACCTTATCCTAAAGTACCCAGGACAGATGTATAACTCCCATTTACACACAGGTCTGTTACCTTAAATCGGAATTGTTGCTTTTATAGCTGTAGTTTAGCAGGAATTGACTCTTTTCAACAGGATGGCTAGAGACTCCAGCCGGGAAGTTATCTGTTCACAGTCTGTCTACAATTCCTAGCCGGGAAGTTATCTGTTCACAGTCTGTCTTTAATGTTTTGTGTTAGCAGCCTAGCAGATGATGGACAGATGGATCAGCACATAGATAGGTGGATAGATGGATGGGCAGAAAGGAAAGAGATGGTTCATTGATATGGAAAGATATTGATGTTGAAGATTATGCTTTACACCTTCTATTTGTCAGGCTTCCTGTGGCCCATGAAGGCTCTAGTCTGATCTTTTGGATTTTGTACTCCTGGTACTTTATATTCCAGGTACTTTTAGTGAATCATGCTTTCCTACAAGGTTAATATACCTGGAGTTACTAGTCGTTTTTTGTACTATTCCATATTTACCATCCATAATAGATGAGCAAAGTTTCTGTTATTTAATTGATTGTTTAATTCCTCAAAGACACTCTTTATCTTCCACCTATGAAAATCACGTGGAAGAGTAGAACCCACACTTAAAATCACACTTCATTTCTTTAAAAGTGGCTCGATTATAACTCAAGATAAAATGACATAGAAAAGAGTTCAAATATGAACACATTTGAGGATTTACCTTGAAAACGGTGGAAGACAAAATAAGGTACTTTCCTGGCCCTATCAAGATGGAGGTTAATGTCTGTTATAAAGAGAATCATAGAACTATTTGTCACATGTACTTGCTCTGGTGAGAAGTCTTAGGCATCATTTCTGTCAATGCCTTGACTTCTTTCTCTTTTTCTTCACTATTCACCTCTTATAGCTGCTGTCACCTCTGGCACTGTCACACTACAGGGCCCCACAGAACAGGGCTTTCATTTCTCTGTCTATAAGGGTCATCATGGCAGAGTCTCTTTCTGAGATCTGTCCCTAGACTCCCTTTCATCAAAAGCCCTGAGAATCTTTCCCCTGCTCACCCCAAGAAAAAGAGACACAAAGCAGTTGAGGAGAAAAGAGCACCATTTGCTTGGGTTGACATTGCCCTTTGCACCAAGAATATTCTTTTTTGACAGAAACACTGAAAGCTTTGGAAGTCATGGCTGCTGAATGTTTTAAAAGTGACTTTTAGGGGCCCGGGAGATAGCATGGAGGTAAGGCGTTTGCCTTTCATGCAAAAAGTCATCAGTTCGAATCCCGGTGCCCCATATGGTCCCCCGTGCCTGCCAGGAGCAATTTCTGAGCATGGAGCCAGGAGTAACCCCTGAGCACTGCCAGGTGTGACCCAAAAAACCAAAAAAAAAGTGACTTTTAAGCTAAGTACTTTACAGCATTGTATAACTGTTTTCTGTCCATCACTGTCTAGGTATGGTTTATCCCATCATACACTGGGTCGTTCATGCCATCTTCCAACCTGGCAGTGAACACAAGATCCCATTTGCAATTGGTTTTATTTGGTAAGGAGGAGAAGTGGGTGGCACACCCACAAGATCCCAGGCTCTATCCCTGCTCTGTGCTCAGGAGATCGAATCCTGGGGCCAGCTAAAATCTATGATCAATAATGAAGACTGTCTTTCTTTTTCTATTTTTCTCTCTGTCCCTCTCTTTCACACACACATACACACACACACACACATATTCTGGTGCAAGCTCACTCACTGTCTAGTAGAGCACTTTTCTACTCACCCTGACACTAAAGCCTATAGTTTCTTTGATCTGGGTTCCTGCTACCTATGAAACACTGGGAAGAACAGCACTGTGAACTTTAGTTTTCTGGCCAGTAAATTGGCCATAGCCTAGTCACCATAGGAAGGGCTTCAGGGTTAACGGCCTTCACCCTAAACTGGCTCTGCCACTACCAGCTAAATTAATTTCACACTAGTTGTTTTTCTGAGTTTCATATATCCTTATGAGTGATTACATGGAATCAATGCAAAGTTTTTGGCACTTTGGTAGTGCTTGGTGAAATTCATCCTGAAATCTTGTCTTCAATTCTTATCTAAGTATAGGTTTGAGAGACAGTGACTGACTCAGTGTATAGGATTTGGAAAAGAGGGTTAGAACTAGTACATTGGCTTTATAAGTAGAAAGTGTGAGTTTTTTGCAAGTGTTTTTCATTCCCACTAATTCAAATATTCCTTCAGTGAACACTTCCTGAGCCCTTCTAGTGAGCTGAGAGTTACCCAGGCTGAGGGTGCTGTGATGAACACACCAGGCCCTATTTTGATTTCTAGCACCAAAAATAATAGGGCCTAAAACATGAAAAGCGTCTGATTTTCCTCCATGCTACATCTTTGGTTCCTGCATTGTACTTTTTTGTTAGTGTTTATTTTGGGTTTTTTGGGGGGAGCGTGGGGGGAGTTTATACCTGGCTATGCTCAGGGTTTACTCTTGGCTCTATACCCAGGGATCACTCCTAACAGGCTCAGGAAATCATATAGGATGCTAGGGATCAAACCCAGGTTTTCCTTACCAACTACACTATCGCTCTGGCCTCAGGAATTACAATTTTAAGTAGGGGTCCTCAAACTTTTTAAACAGGGGCACAGTTCACTGTCCCTCAGACCATTGGAGGGCCAGACTATAGTAAAAGCAAATATTATGAACAAATTCCTATGCACACTGCATAAATCTTATTTTGATGTGAAGAAACAAAACGGGAACAAATACAATATGTGGCTCAAGGGCTGTAGTTTGAGGACCACTGATTTAAAGTGTTCACTTTTTCAATCAAAAACAAAAAGAAAAGGTTGCATAAAGCAGCTTCTTAATCTTCACCCCAAGTTGTGATTCATCTTGCTTAGTTCTGATCTTAAGTCATTTCTTTCCTGAAAAAATATTATTTCCTGTATTTGGAAATGCCTTTGAAACTGATGACTCCAGGCCAGAAGTTTCCCCTAACTTAAATGTTTCCCACATTTGCAGGGTTAATAATAATCAACCATACCTCCTTGTAATAACTCCAGACCTGCTTCTTCTTTCACAATGTCAAGCAAGGTGATGATCTTTTTCCCAGATATTCTTTACAGGACTCTCAGGGAAGAGAACAGAAGGGGTGAGATTGCTTATGATGAATTTGGCCTCAGTATTGTTTCCTGTGGGCCCTGCAGCCACAGCAGGTGCATGGCTGTGTATTGAGCTCTGGAAGACAGAATGTAAAAATAGCAGGAGTGGGGCCTGCAAAAGGATTCCCATGATGCATCAGTTTCTTCCTTTCTCTGAAAACTCAGCTGGAATATTTTCCATAAAACTGAAGAACTCCGGGTCTGTGCTATTGACGGACAGTATCTGAGGGCCATTTAGGTGGCGGCTGCAAAAAAACAGGTGTGAGAGAAAATGCAATTGACTTTCTTGTCTTCATTGGACACAGATCCACCATTCTGATGGGCCATCTTTTGGATTTAGTCACTTGGCATGAGTCAGAGAGTCTGAAATGGACACTTGTCTCCTTGTGACTGGTATGGATGTCTCGAATTCAATTTTGTGAAAATTTGCCATTTCTGCTCATTGCTGTATTTTGAGAGGAAGTAAAGCAGGGGAAAGTCCGTGTGTGTGTGTGTGTGTGTGTGTGTGTGTG
>PVKC010017981.1:0-19907 GCA_004027635.1 Crocidura indochinensis
AAAAAAATATATATATATATATATATATATATATATATATATATATATATATATATATATATATATATATATATATATATATATATATATATATATCCTGGAGAGATAGCACAGCGGTGTTTGCCTTGCAAGCAGCCTGTCCAGGACCAAAGGTGGTTGGTTCGAATCCCGGTGTCCCATATGGTCCCCCGTGCCTGCCAGGAGCTATTTCTGAGCAGACAGCCAGGAGTAACCCCTGAGTACCACCGGATGTGGCCCAAAAACCAATATATAAATATATATATATTATTTATAATATATGTCCACATATCCCTCAGATTAGCGGATATTCAGTCTACTGCTACTTTCATCCTTTGTCCAAGGAAAACTATGGCTAGTTAATACATTATCTTTTCTAACTGTATTAGATATCAGAAACTTCAGCAGTTATTTATCAGTAAGGAAGAATGATAATGAAATTAATTTAGACTGCATGGGCATTGTTACTGCACCAACCTTCTGAGAAAGTAATTTTTTTATTAAAAGAGGGATTCTCAATAAGATAATCAGGAGATCATCTGATACTTAATAGAATTCAAGTCATACGCTTAGATTTAAAAAGTGTAATTAATACCGAGGTAGGCAAGGAAAACATTTAACAGCAAGTCTTTGAAATCAAAATCCTTAGAAAGTAATAGCATTAGTATCCTATTACTATTTTGGAGTATTCAAAATGTCAAGAATGGGCCGGGAGAGGTGTTTGTCTTGCAAGCAGCCGGTCCAGGACCAAAGAATTGGATTAGAATCTCGGTATCCCATATGGTCCCTCATGCCTGTCAGGAGCTATTTCTGAGCAAACAGCCAGGAGTAACCCCTGAGCACCGCTGGGTGTGGCACCAAAAAACAAAACAAAACAAAACAAAATGTCAAGAAATTTTTATCAAATTTCTTTCTTTTCTATGTAGATCCCAGACTTCCAAAGAATCTTTATTTCATGTTCTGAAATTAGGTGCTGCCTTATAAATTTTAGAAATAAACCATGAGTTGAGTTTACAGTAAAAAAGCATTGGGGCTGGAGAGAGTACAGCAGTCAGGGCACTTACCTTGCACATGGCTGACTCAGATTCAATTCCCCACACCCCATATAGCCATAAAGGACTATCAGGAGTGATCCCTGGCAGCAGAGCCAGGAGTAAGCCCTGAGAATTGCTGTGTTTGGCCCCCAAGCAAGCAAGCAAGCAAGCAAGCAAGCAAGCAAGCAAACAAACAAACAGAAAAAGCACACCAAAGAAATCGTAATTTAAAAATATTTAATACTGGGGCCGGCGTGGTGGCACTAGAGGTAAGGTGTCTGCCTTGCAAGTGCTAGCCAAGAAAGGACCGCAGTTCAATCCCCTGGCATCCCATACGGTCCCCCACGCCAGGGGCAATTTCTGAGTGCTTAGCCAGGAGTAACCCCTGAGCATCAAACGGGTGTGGCCTGAAAAACCAAAAAAAAATTTAATATTAAATACATCGTTAGCCCATATTAGTAAATTAGCCACATTGTTAGAGATATACGTTAGAAGTAACACACCACAAACAGTGGTGAGTGCAGTTAGATAAATAACTACCCAAAAACTATCATGGCAATGTTAATGAGTGAGAGAAGTAGAATGCCTGTCTCGAATATAGGTAGGGAGTGGGAGGGGGGAGGGACTGGAGGGCATTGGTGATGGGAATGTTGCACTGATGAAGGGGAGGGTGTTCTTTGTATGACTGACACCCAACTACAATTATGTTTGTAACCATGATGCTTAAATATATTAAATTGAAAAAAAAATTACTCATAATATTTGAAAGCAAATTGGATTATTTCAAATGGACTAAAACTTTAGGTAAGAAAATATCTTTTCCCAATTACACATTAACCTAACACTTCACTTTCATTTAGCTCTCTGAAATGGAAATGATAAAAACCTCATAACAACCAATTCCCTAACACAAATGCTTGGCTTAATCATCCTCCTTATTCTAACCTAGAAAAAACTTGATTTGTATGAGACCCATACCTGTCAGTTTACTAAATTTAGGTTTGCCTAAATTCTAATATATCCCAAATCATACATTTTGAAGTGTGAACACAACAATAGCTAACAAAACATCCATAGATCTAATCACAACCCTAGTCCTCATAAATCTGAAGGCTACTCAGATAAGTAATCAAGTAAAAAATAATTATAGCCTTTGGCTATTTGAAAACAGTAATGATTTGAATATCTCATACTTACCAATTTTTAATCCTAATCCTGGCCCTAATCCTCCTCTTAATCCAAATCCATGATAAACCTGACTTAAACTGGGACCCAAACATACCAGTTTTCCTAAATTGCAATATCTCTTTAATCATATAATATATTTTGAAATGTGAAAACAGCACAATGTAACACCCCAAATCTCCATAGACCTAACCCTAACCATAATCCCAGGTCAATCCTAAAGCTAATCCTATGGAAATTGAGCTCCCATATGATCCAGCTATAGCACTGGATACACAAAAATACAACACAAAAATCCCTTCTTCACACCTATATTCATTGCAGCGCTATTTACAATAGCCACACTCTGGAAACAACCAAGATGCCCTTCAACAGATGAATAGCTAAAGAAACTGTAGTACATGGAATATTATGCTGCCTTTAGGAGAGATAAAGTCATGAACATTTTCTATACATGGATGTTCATGGAATCTATTATGCTGAATGAAATAAGTCAGAGAGAGAGAGATAGAAACAGAATAGTCTCACTCGTTTATGGTTTTTTTTTTTAATATGGAACGCTTCATGAATTTGCATGTCATCCTTGCGCAGGGACTATGCTAATCTTCTTTGTATCGTTCCAATTTTAGTATATGTGTGCCGAAGCGAGCACGGGTTTGTTTTTATTTTATTTTATTTTATTTTGGTTTTTGGGTCACACCCGGCAGTGCTCAGGGGTTACTCCTGGCTTTATGTAAGCTCAGAAATCGCTCCTGGCAGGCTCAGGGGACCATATGAGATGCCGGGATTCGAACCACTGTCCTTCTGCATGCAAGGCAAATGCCTTACCTCCATGCTATCTCGCCGGCCCTCATCTATGGGTTTTAAGAAAAATTAAGGACATTATTGTAATAATACCTAGAGACAATAGATGAGGGCCCGAAGGACTGGTTCACAACATAAAGCTCACCACAAAGAGTAGTGAGTGCAGTTAGGGAAATAACTACAATAACAACTAGCTTGACTATCTTAATGAGTGAGAGAAGTAAAATGCCTGTCTCGAATACAGAAAGGAGGGAGGGGGGCATTGGTGGTGGTAATGTTGCACTGGTGAAAGGGGGGTGTTCTTTTATGACTGAAACCCAACTACAATTCTGTAAAGATATCAAATTTGAAAAATAAAAGAAATAACCCATAATATTTTAAAGTAAATTGGATTATTTCAAATGGACTAAAATTTAGGTAAGAAAATATCTTTCCTCTCTCCTTTCTTTCCACCTTTCATTTCCTCCTTCCTCTCTCTTTACCCCTTTTCTTTTAAATTGAATCACCATGAGATATATAGATAAAATGTTGTTCGTGGCTTAGTTTCAATCATACAATATTCCAACACTCATCCCACAGGCAGTCTACATTTCCTACCTGTTGGGACATTAAAAAAAAGACAACAACAGGGGCCCGGGAGATAGCATGGAGGTAAGGCGTTTGCCTTTCATGCAAAAGGTCATCAGTTCGAATCCCGGTGCCCCATATGGTCCCCTGTGCCTGCCAGGAGCAATTTCTGAGCATGGAGCCAGGAGTAACCCCTGAGCACTGCCGGGTGTGACCCAAAAACCAAAAAAAAAAGACAACAGACTCAAAGACAATAGAAACAAGAGCCAGGTGAATTGGTTCATGGTAGGAACATTTTCCTATTCATGATCTATAAATATAAATAGATTGATATATCATTAGAAGAAGCACCTTAGGAAGGAGGCAATGTGCTAACTACACAAGCTGGTACAGTAATATTTAGACAAAGAAATGTATAAACAAATGACCCTAGAGTCCAATATTTTCCAAAGTGGGTGATATGCCTCCAAAAGAGTGGGGTGAGCTGGAACAATTCTGAGGAGTACTAGTAAAGGTGGGTCCAGCTAGGGGTGCTCTCTATTTGTTCACCTAAAAAAAAAAACATTTATTTACAGAGAATACTGAGTAACTTTTTATCTAAAACAGGTAGTAACCAAGTAAATGTAGGCAAGTAATCAGTAGTCACTGCAGCTCCCAAATATCCACTATCAAGGTGTTTGTGCCTCAATTATTGATGCAGATGTAGTCATAGATTGTTGCTTTAATATTTAACATTGTCAAAGTTAATGTGTACCCTTTATTTTCCAACCCTGTCAATATTAATTCAAATGTATTAATGTTTGACATTTTAAAAGTTAATATTAACCCCATTAATGCTTCTCAGCTGATCAAACACAGGAATAATCATTATTTACTAGTTGTGTCAGTAGCTTTTCAAAAAAGTGATTAGCAAATTTGGTGGTAAGATTGTGAGTTTGCACAAGAATGTATAGCCTTATCAATGTTCTGGGAATTAATAATAATTTTGGGAATTAATTAATAATGTATAGCCTTATTAGTGTTCTGGGAATGCAAATAACTCGTCTTCAGTAACTTGTTTGCATCTCTCCTAGAACCACTGGTGACCTCTCTAGATTTCTTTCTCAATTCTCCTGGCCACCCATCCAGTTACTGCTCACCCCACGCTTCCAGCATCATCCATCAGAACTTTTTTCATACTGGGGCCAGAGAGATAGCTTGGAAGTTAGGCGTTTGCCTTGAATGCAGAAGGACAGTGGTTCGAATCCCGGCATCCCATATAGTTTCCGCGAGCCTGCCAGGAGCGATTTCTGAGTGTAGAGTCAAAAGAACTTCTTTCATTCTTCCAAGGATAGTTAACACAGGCTACTTGAGGGGTGGGGCATACTTGCTGGTGCTCAGTACTTGCATCTTGCTCTGTGCTAGGGGATCAATCCTGGCAGAGCTCTGGGGATCAAACCAGGATTCCAGGATTGGCTGCAAGAAAAATATCTCTCCAGCTCCAGCAAACTACTTTATGTAATGGGTTTTGCTAAGTATATTCATCTCATAGGACTTTCCTAATTAAGTGTCACAAATGGAGCAGCTTAAAACAAAACCACATTGTCTCAAAATTCCAAACAATAGAATTTTGAAGTTAAGGGTTTGTTATGATTGCTTGTCCTACATATCTGAGAGAATTTGTTTCCGGTCTTTTTCCTAGATATTGTTCCTATCTCTTATTGAATATTGTTTCTTCTTGATGTATGACATTTTTTCCCTTTTATAAGAATACCAAATGAGGGGCCAGGGAGATAGCATGGAGGTAAGGCGTTTGCCTTTATGCAAAAGGTCATCGGTTCGAATCCCGGTGCCCCATATGGTCCCCCGTTCCTGCCAGGAGCAATTTCTGAGCACGGAGCCAGGAGTAACCCCTGAGCACTGCTGGGTGTGACCCAAAAACCAAAAAAAAAAAAAAAAAAAAAAAAAAAAAAGAATACCAAATTAAATTGGATCCATTTTAATTATCTCATTTTATTTATTGGGGTCACACTGGGTGGTGTTCAGAGGTTTCTGTTCTCTCGGATCTCTGCCAACAATACTTAAGAGATCATGCAGTGTAGGGGATTGAGCCTGGACTTCCTGTTTGTAAAACCAGCCCTTTCAGGCATTTTTCAACCCTCAGTGATCACATTTTACTAACTTGACTTGCTCTGCAAATTATCTCCAAATAAGGTAACATTCAAAGTATAGCTATTAAGTCTCCAAAAAAATTAACTCATAAAACAAGACTTGGGCCCAACCCGTGGAAAATATAGCATAGAAAAAAACTCAAACTGAATCTTGAATTACTATTATTGAAGTCTTAGTCTCTACCTAGTACTGGAGCTAAATTTCCTCCATGTCTAATGTGCTACTCATTTGGTACCAATTTACAGTCTTGGATGGGAAATTTATTATACTCACTTCTCACACCTTGTGAGAACTATCTCTTTTTTTTTCCCCATAGATGATGGTGTTCAGAGGCTCTATGCTAAGGGGATTACTTCCAAAAGTGCTCAAGGATAATGCAGTGCTAGGGATCAATCCAGGTCTCCTGTATGCCCAGCATGTACTCCAGCCTATATTGAGCTATCTTTTCAACCTGTGCCATGATATTTTTGCCAAACATTATTCCTCTGGGAGTGCTTAAACATTTTTATTAAAAATCACTGTGAAATACAAAGTTAAAAAGTCAATGATAATTGAGTTAAAGACATAAAATGTTCCATCCCTTCAACAGTGTTCATTTTCCACAAGCAAGTTTCTCAGTTTTACATACCTTTTTATCCTTTTAGGTACTATGGTTTGCAATATTATTACTGAAGAGGGGGTGACTTATAGATATATCTCTTTACTTCCTTTCAATTCCCAGTTCTTGTCCAGCATGATCATTTCCAACAACTATTGTCACAGTGGTCCCTTTTCTATCCTAACTGCACTTTCACTACATCATTTCTATTATTGGGTGTTAGTCACATATTATTTTTATATCCCTTAAATAAGTGCAATTATTCTATATGTACCTTTCCATAGACTCATTTCATGATACTTTCCATGTCTATCCATGTAAAAGCAAATTTTATGACTTCATTTTTTTCCTAATGGTTGCATAATATTCCATTTGCAGATAAACCATGGTTTCTTTAGTCACTGATTTGTTCTTGAACACTTGAGTTCAAGATTCTGACTATATGCTGCAATGAACATAGGAGTGCAGATGCCTTTTCTACATTGTGTTTTTTGGCCCCTAGGATATATTCCCAGGAGTGGTATTGCTGGGTCATAAGGGAGTCCAATTTCTAGTTTTTTGAGAATTGTCCAGTTGGTATTCCCACCAGCAGTGCATGAGAATGAGAGTCCCTTTCTCCTCGCATCCATGCTCGCACTGGTTGTCCTTGTTCTTTCTGATGTCAGTTCTTTTTATTCTAGTCTCTGTGGTGTGAGATAATATCACATTGTAGCTTTTATTTGCATCTCTCTGATAATTAATGATGTAGAGCATTTGTTCATATACCTTTTGATCATCTGTATTTCTTTTTTGAGGAAATTGATGTTCATCTCTTCTCCCTTTTTTTGATGGGGTTGGATGATTTCTTCTTGTTAAGAATGATTAGTGTCTGAAGGGGGTGTCTTTTTTTTTAATAACTGAAATCCAACTACAAACATGTTTGTAATCATGGTGCTTAAATATATATATGTATATATGTGTATATATATATATATATATATATATATATATTGGAGGGGCGGTTTTCGGGCCACACTCATTTGATGCTCAGGGGTTACTCCTGGCTAAGCACTCAGAAATTGCCCCTGGCTTGGGGGACCAAATGGGATGCCGGGGGATCGAACCTCGATCCTTCCTTGGCTAGCGCTTGCAAGGCAGACACCTTACCTCTAGCGCCACCTCGACAGCACCAAATAAATATATTTTAAGAAAAGATTTACCAGTGCCTTATATATCTTTGATATTAACCTTTTATCAGATGGTGTTGAGAGAGTAGTTTCTCCCAGTCTGTGAGCAGTTTTCATATCTTGGTCACCATTTCCTTTGGGGTGCAGATGATTCTTGGTTTAATGTAGTTTTATTTGTTTATCTTTGTTTCTACTAGCTTGGACAGTGGTGTTTAATTCTTGAATATGCCTTTAGCTTCACTGTCATGGAGAGTTCTTATCTTTTTCTCTATGTACCTTATGATTTGAGGTCTAATATCAAGGGCTTTAATCCATTTTGATTTGACCTTTGTGCATGTTGTTAGAAAGAGATCTGAATTTGTTTTCTTGCACATAGCTGAACAGTTTTTCCACCACCATTTGAGTAGAGTTTTGGATAAAATGAAGGTTCTAATCAGTATACTGTGTAAAGCAGATTGCTCTTCATAACATAGGTAAGCTTTTCTATAATCCAGAATCAGGACTAATGATGGGTAAATGGGAGGGAGTGAGGGAGGGAGATAAAGAGAGGGAAGGGGAGAGGCTGGGAGAGGGAGGGAGAGAGGAAAGAGAGAGAGAGAGCAAGAGAGACAGAGAGAGAGAAAGTGAGAGAGCGCAGATAAGCTATTCTAGAAATCAGTGAAGGTTTCTATAGAACATAAGACTAACCCTCTCCTGAGCAGAAAAGAATTCTGCCTTATAATCCTCAAAACTGGAATCTGAGTTCTTCCAACCTCCCTAATAGCTTAAAACTGGGACAATCTTAAAACTTCTCTTCTGAATTCTAATGTAATTTCCAACATTGAGATTTGAATTTGGGCTATATGCACACACAGTTTTTTTTTTTTTCCTGTTTCTCTGAAGAAACCAAATACTCTCCTTAGAACAAAATTAGAGAAAAATCACAAACAATGCAAGTTTCCGTTTAAGATTGCAATCTCTCAGGTCATAGTGATAATGCAGTGATTAAGGCATGTGCCTTGTACACAGGTGACTCGGGTTCTATCCCTGGCCCCTAATAAAGTCCCCTATGCACTGTCAAGAGAGTCAGGAGTAACCCTTGGGCACTGCTGGATGTGACCCAAAACCAAACAAATAAAAAGGTTGCAACCTCTCTACCACAGCACTAGAACTTTTTTTTTCTGAATACATTGCCCAACTTCCTGAAATTTCTGAGTATTCCCCTTTCCTCCATTGGTCTCTAAGAATTAAGCAAGAGCTTGGTCCCAAAGACAAAACCCATCTGTCAGTCATTGCAGTCATGCTCTGACAGCTAGTGAGGTCTTAACTAAGAGTACTTTGCTACATACATAAAACTTCTCATATACCCATGTGTAATTTTATCCTCAGATTCCCATGCAGCTCTATAATTTCTAGAATTTTTACAAATTCTACAGTTTCTAGACCATTCTAAAAAAAAACAAACTTACCAGGGCCCGGGAGATAGCATGGAGGTAAAGCGTTTGCCTTTCATGCAAAAGGTCATCGGTTCGAATCCCGGTATGGTCCCCCGTGCCTGCCAGGAGCAATTTCTGAGCATGGAGCCAGGAGTAACCCCTGAGCACTGCCGGGTGTGACCCCCCCCCCAAAAAAAAACTTACCAACTTTAGTTGTTGTTTGGGTCATACCCAGTGGCACTCAGGTTATCCTGCGCTGCGCTCAGAAATCACCCCTTTCAGGCTCGGGGGACTATATGGGATGCCGGGAATCAAACCCGGATTGGCTGCATGCAAGTCTAATACCCTACTCACTCTGCTATAGCTCTGGCCCCTTACCAGCTTTTTTTATTACTTAATAATGTAAATGTGTGACTTTGTGAGTAATTAATCTTGTCCAATTTAGCACTTAGCTAAATTTAAATTTCTTTAAATTTAAAGATTGGAGCTGAACCAAATTGGATGCTTTAAAGAGTAGCTCTATGTTGGAATGGGTTAACTGCTTTCCATAAATTTGTGGCTTGACTTAAAAAAAAATTTTTGTTTTGCTTCCGTCCCTGCTTCCCTCATGACTTTAGTTCTTACCCTGAGGTTTTGTTTTCTAAATTCTGTATATCATCATATATATCACCTGTTTATGACTTTCCTGAGGTTGTATGGTTCCTCTTTGAAATTTTTGTGTTGAAAAAATGTTTTTCTTGACTGAGACAAGCTGGTATTTCAAGAACAGTTTTACTAAACATGAGGAAAACAGAAAAAAAATAATTACAGAAAACACAGTATAAAAATAGCTAAGTTTCCAACTGTAGGTTTCTGTTTCTAAAAATTCCTCCAAGTAGGAAAATTTTACTGGGCTTCAAGTACATTTATCCTCAGTCAACCACATCCCCTAATTTTGTTTAATCCTGTCTGGTCTCTTTCTCACATGTAGCCAACACCTCATCTATTTCAGAATCCTATAACTTTGAGCGATTCTGATTTTCTTAAAACATATTTCAAGTTAAAATAAAACCAACTACTTACTTTTATAACTACTGTTATCCTAATAAGAATATGCTAGCCTCCCAAGAAATGGCCAAATAGGTCTGTTTGCAAAAGACTTTTAAGTTTTCAAAATTTTCTCCTTAAGGACTTCAAAAATCAGTTCTTTCCAAAACTGATTATAAGCCATTTATCTTAGAAAAGAATTCCTGGCATAATAAATACTCTGTAAAAAGGCAGGTAGTTCTGTGGCCCAACCAACTTAAGCAATATTGGTTAAATGTTCACAGTTTCTCTACTGTATAATCTCTAAATCAACCAAAAAGTATTTATTAAGCATCTCTTATGTGCCAGGAACTGTTCTAGATACTGAGAAAAAGATAGTAAAGAATATAGATAAAATACTTGCCTCTCCCTCCTGGAATGCACTTTCAAGATAAGGATCACCAAAAATAAAATGGACAAGCAAATGAGATTTCAGATAAGGACAGGAAGATTTTCAGGGTTGATATTACAGGGAATGACTAGACCTGGGAAGCACAGCAGACAAGACCTGGCAGGAAAAAGCTGCATGTTGGAACAAGAGACGAAGCATAGGGGCATAAAGTAAGAGCAGAGATGCTGTGGAGCAAGTACATATGATTTTGGTACAATCTGAGAGGCCATTATGAGAAATTATGTATTATTTTGGGACACTGACTCAACATTTAAAAGGTATTGATTTTGGGAATGATCTAATTTACTACCTATAGGATAAAAAGAAGTCTGTTTGGGGCCAGGTAGATAGCTTAGTGTTTGGGGACACAGGTGTGTATCAAGTTCAAACCCTAAAACTACATGCCTCCCCCCTTCCCCACCCTGATGTCCTTAATGCTACAAGGCCCAAGGAGCTCTATGGGAACTTTCTGGACCATGATAGCTGAGTATTACTCCCAGGTCCCCTGAGCACTGCTTGAGAAGCCCAAAAAGGGGAAAAAATAGTCTCCTTGGTTATTGAGTAGAGAACAGAAATGAGAGATCAAGATGGCAAGTGAAAACCAGTTAGAAGGCTCTTCCCATAGTATTTCAGAGAGATGATGGTTGGAGGAGAGGAGTAATTGGTATCAGTGTATATTTGAGGAGCATATTTGAGAGACAATGGGCTTCCAAACAAGATGATGTGGGAACCAAGAACCTAAATGAAGATGAGCATGACTTCTAGATTTGGGACTTCAAAGGGTGAGGAGGCGTGAAAGATTCTATTAAATTCAACATACTTAGCATAGTAGGAGTTGTTGTCAAGTAGATAGATGGTTCATATGTGTGTGAATTTGGAGCAGGGAAGAAAGTTTCCAGAAATAAATTGGGAAATAATTAGCATACAAAGTTGAATACAAATACAAAGAAATTTGGGAAGTCGAGAGCTAGTACAATTGTTAAGGCGCTTGCTTTTTTTTTTTTTTTTTTGGTTTTTGGGCCACACCCGGCGGTGCTCAGGGGTTACTCCTGGCTATCTGCTCAGAAATCACTCCTGGCAGGCACGGGGGACCATATGGGGCACCGGGATTCGAACCAACCACCTTAGGTTCTGGATCGGCTGCTTGCAAGGCTAACACCGCTGTGCTATCTCTCCGGGCCCCAAGGCACTTGATTTTCATGCACTTGATTTTCATGTAGTTGGTTTCAGTTCAAACCCTAGCACTGCATATGGTCCTCTGAGTACTGCCAGGAGTGACTCTTGAGTACAGAATGTGTATAATCTCTGAGCACAGATAGATGTGGGTCAAAAGCCAAAACAATAATGATAATAGTAACGATAATAGTAGTAATAGGTTGAGAGACTAGGTAATAGAGTGCCTTGCAAGTGAGAGGCTGTGAGTTCAAATCTTGGCAGGACCTCCTCAGTGGCTCTCTGTTTAAGATCTCTGGTACCAGAGAAGAGTGGAAGACCCCTTTAGAAATTTCCAGAATTAAACAGGTTGAGTATATAGTTTTCATGCAGGGGGTCTGGGTTTAAATGCTGGAACCTTGGGCTGGAGAAATAGCATAATTGGTAAGGCTCCTGCCTTGCCTAATCCCAGCCTAGGTTTGATCCCTAGCATTATATATGGTTCCCCAAGACCTGCCAGGAGTGATTTCTGAGCACAGAGGGAGTGACCTCTGTATTGTTCAGTGTAACTCAAAATCCCAAACAATAAGAAATAAACAAATGCTGTCACCTAGTGATACTATAAACATCACCAGTCCATGAGAACTACCAGTTGTGGCCCTAACTCCAAGAAACAACCAAAAAAAGAGAGAGAATATGATCACTAAAGTGTATGACCTCTCCCCCTCTTTCCAGTCATCAGAAACAACAAGAGCAAAGGGAAAATAAGAAGGAAAAATCAATGAATAAATAAAGGCATGGACCTGAACAGCTTACACTGGTAAGATTAAAAGAAACACTAGAGCCCTGAGGCACTTCCCGTTGAAAAATTTAGAGAGAACTTTGGTATTATGTTTAATGAAAGAACGATACTGAGAAGTACAAGGACATTTTTTGTCTCAAAGTCTCATACTGTGGAAAAAAGGAAGCAAGTAAAAGACAGGGCCCTGTGTGTGGGCCAAATACAACTAATGATGTATTTGGATTCTTTCACAAGGATGCCAACAAGAATAAGGGCTATGCCTGGGAAAGAAGATGCTGAGGGAGTATTTGGAGAATCCCAAGATGTAATCTTGTAATCCCAAGTGTAATCTTTACTGGCATTCATAAGTAAAGTGATGTGGCTCAGTGGTAGAGCCTATGTCTTGCCTGTCTGATTCCTGGCAGCAGACAGTGCCCTTCCTGACACCACAAGTGTGTAACTCTCAACTCTGCCAATAACAACAAGAAGTTGGGAAGAGTAGAGTGATATCTTATTCAAAATAGCTACCTGTGAGTAATGTTGGCATTGCCTTTTTTTTTAAATTATGGAACATAAATGTCTTGTGACATTGTATGTGCCATATTTAAAGCGATCTCCTGCACCAGAGTTTAATCCAGAATTGCAGATAAAATAATTTTGTTATTAGATTTTAATTTCAATGAAGATTGGCACATGGTAAATGAATGGGATACACTTTTTTGAAGGTTCAATGCAATTCCAATTCAGCAAATGGAGTCATTTTCCTATCTGAGATAGCACAGGGGTTAAAGCACTTACCTTAACTGTAAAAGATCTTGGTTTGAGTCCTGATAGCTCATATATTTCCCCTAATATCACTGTAAGCAATCTCCAAGCAAAGGAGTAACCCCAGAGCACTTTTCTGTGTGATCCAATTAAAAAAAAGTTTATGGTAAGAGCAGGTATGTAGATACTAGAGAACATATTTTGTATGCATGAGGTCCTGGCACACAGCCCACCAAACTTGATTAGACTTGATTAGCAATGTTTAACTTTTCCCAGAGCTAGTGGATGCCATCTCATACTTGTAGAGTATTGATTTACTGGCCATGTGCTACACAACCTAACTATAATCCACATTCCCAACTAGGAAAAAAAAAATCAAGTTAAAACTGAAAAGACAGTATAAGATGTAAAGCACTTCTTCCTTGCAATCTACCCATTTTGGTTCAAATCCCTAAAACTGCATATTGCCCCCAAATACCACCAGGGAACACTCATGAGCAAAGATCCAGGAGTAAATCCTGAGCATTGTAAGGTGTAATGCAACCTTCCCATCAAAACGTTTTTGTGTGTGTGTGTGGTTTTTGGGTCACACCCAGCAGTGCTCAGGGGTTACTCCTGGCTCCATGCTCAGAAATTGCTCCTGGCAGGCACGGGGACCATATGGGACGCCGGAATTCGAACCGATGACCTTCTGCATGAAAGGCAAAAACCTTACCTCCATGCTATCTCTCTGGCCCCAAGCATCAAAACATTTTTTTTTTGGGTCCCACCCGGCAGTGCTCAGGGGTTACTCCTGGCTCCATGCTCAGAAATTGCTCCTGGCAGGCACCGGGAACCATATGGGGCAGCATCAAAACATTTTTAAGTTAAAAAAAGAAACTGAGGGCTCCGGGCGGTGGCGCTGGAGGTAAAGTGCCTGCCTTGCCTGCGCTAACCTAGGACGGACCGCGATTCAATCCCCCGGTTCCCCATATGGTCCCCCGTGCCTGCCAGGAGCAACTTCTGAGCGAATAGCCAGGAGTAACCCATGAGCGTCAGTGGGTGTGGCCCAAAAACCAAAAAAAAGAAAGAAAGAAAGAAAGAAAGAAAGAAAGAAACTGAGTCACTGTGTTATAAAAAGTAAATAAAGTTGGCTAAAGATTAGGGGACAATTCAGAGTTTAATTGGAGTGAGTGGGGAAAGTCTAGGTGCTTTCAGACTTCTTATCCTAACTTCTCTATTCTTTTTGAGTAGGCCCCACATTTGTAAGTCTGCCTTTTTGGAGTGCTACAGACAAGGGTTTACTCTTTCATTCCTCTATATACTCTTGAAAAAATATTCTGCTTGGGGCTGGAGAGATAGCATGGAGGTAGGGCCTTTGCCTTGCATGCAGAAGGATGGTGGTTCGAATCCCAGCATCCCATATGGTCCCCCGAGCCTGCCAGCAGTAATTTCTGAGCATAGAGCCAGGAGTAACCCCTGAGTGCTTCCAGGTGTGACTCAAAACCAAAAAAAAAAATCCAAAAACCAAAACCAAACAAAATATTCTGTTTAACAACCATATTAATTTTCATGGATTGAGAAAATAATTTAGAAATTTAGAACTTCTGCTCATTAAAACAAGGGTTAGCAAACTAATGCCAGCATATTCAATCCATCCACATCCTCTATTTATAGATTTGTGTGTGAGGAATAATCGTTACATATTTTTTCAATGTTTATAAATAATCAAGAGTGACTGAAAGATAGTACATCTTTTGACATCAAATACCAAAAAGACATTTGACAACCTTGGGTCAATCCCAACACAGCTCTTAGTTTCCTGAGCACCATCAGGAATGTTATCTGAACACAGAGTGAGGAATATTCTGCTCCTGAACAGAGTCAGAAATAGCCCTTCAACACTGCTGTGTGTGTCACCTTCTCCATACCTCTAATAATAATCAAGAGTAAATTATTTTGTCATGTAAATATAATTTAACATTTTAAGGATAATAAAAATTCTGATTTTACTGGAATATGACCACTTTTAAATTTATATCTTGCTTATGGCGGCTTTCATGGTAAAACTAAAAATTAGTAATTCAAAAGAGCCTCTATGATTTACATAATCTGAAATATTTACCATGCAGTTTATAGCACATACTCTTTGCAAGATACCCAGAGGTGCAGAAGGGCTATTCCAGGCTCTGTGCCTTGGAGTGACTCCTGGATGTGCTTGGGGGGACAAGCTGAGTATTTGAACTGGGGCTGCCTACATTCAAGGCAAATGCCCTTAACACATGTACTATCTCTCCAATCCCTTTGAATGAGACATTGTTTATACAGTTGACACTCTATGAATGTTTGTAGGTTAAAGAAGGAAATGACTGAAAAGTGTGGGTTTTTAAAACATCAGTTTTCCTTTCTGGACCTCAGTTTCTCCTTTTGTAAAATGAGAGTGCTTAACAAAAGTAAATGATTCCTTCTGACCCCAGCATTCTATAATTGTATATCAAGGTTACTAGAGCCAAAATGAAATATTGCACTTAGTTCGCTCAATCCTTTCTCATTCTTGAGTTCTACCTTCATTATGTGACTAATGGTTGTTGGTTCCACAGAACTGTCAGTATTATAATCCCTTACCATTTAACTTTTATAGTAACTTACGTCAAGACTGTTAGTGTATTCTGTTAGTGTATGTGGTATATGGATAGTGTATGCTGTCCATACACATATAAAAACATGATGACAAATCAACAACTTACTTCACCTCAGCTTATCATTTCTTAGTTCCTGGTCAGTGTTAATAATCTGAAAGGTTTTAAAAGTGCACAAAGGCAAAGGAACTGATCTACAAAAATGGTCTTCAGCAGGAAATTCAGGAAGTGAGGGGCTATGGAGGATAGTGGTGATGCTGGGACAATAGTGGAGGATGTAGTGTTGGAATGTTTTGTGCAAGAAACCCTACCATTCACAGTATTATAAATCATGACACATAAAATAAAATTTATAAAATCAGGGGCTGGAGCAGTGGCACTAGCGGTAAGGCATCTATCTACCTTGCAAGTGCTAACCTAGGACCGATGGCGGTTCGATCCCCCAATGTCCCATATGGTCCCGCAAGTCAGGAGCGATTTCTGAGCGCATAGCCAGGAGTAACCCCTGAGTATCACAGGGTGTGGCCCAAAAACCAAAAAAAAATTATAAAATCAATAAAATAACAAATCTTACAGAAAAAATTACACAGAAAGAAGCCATATTTTAGATTTATGTTTATAGCTCCATCATGATGTATTTGAAAGGTGGGCCCAGAAAACAGTCATCTGCCCTTACTTAGGAAAGCTTGCTAATTGGGAAAAAGTGAATATTTGTCCTATATACACAAGTGCCTGGGCCATCCCTTCAGGTGCTATTCGGTGGGACACTTCATGATGCCATATTAACAGTGTGATTATCTTCTCTTTCTTCCCAGATGGACAATTATCTTTTCCTATTCCCAACATTTTACTGAATGGACAGAATCTCAGAATTAAGGTTCTTAGGATACTAAAAAAAAAGTGCTTTCCTGTTAATAGGGCCCATGAGGGCCCACTGTACTGAAACTAAAATTAATTCTCTTGCAAAGGGTAAGGTTTGTTTTCTGGAAGCTTCAGTTCCCTTCTCTTTCTCTAAACTCTCCCAGATTTCTATCATTGTTCTCCAATAAAGTTTACCTCTGCCATGATGCATCCAGGGTTGTAAACATAAGGCTTTCAGTTCATTATTTCCTTTTTTTTTTTTTTTTTTTTAGTGTTTCAAATGAAGACTAGTGAGTTATGGTGAGGAAAGATGAAGTAGTTAAAGTCACTTTAGTAAGAGACCTAGTTCCCCCTATTCTTTGGTGGATCTCACCTCCTTTATCCTCTGCTAACTGGAAATTAATACTTATCTATTTCTACTACCCACCCAGCCTCCACTACAAGCTATGATACTATGCATCATTTCTCTTTTTATCTAACTCTGCTCAGTACATAACACCTAGCATGTATGCTTCTCAAGCAAAAATAACTGATAATTACATGTCATTTTTCAAAAAGCATGCACTGTAAAATGCTTAAACTGAAAGGGACTCAAATACCTAACAAGGCCAATGTAAGGAAATGCAAAGGGAGACATGTGCCACTTCTTATCACTTTGCTAAATGGTTAGACGAGTCATTGTATTTTTCCCATTTGACTTTTTCCTGACTGAGCTTCTTAATCTTCAGCAAAGGTTTCTGTGAGGTCACCACACCATCCAAGTAAAATTAGCAGTGGAAGGGAAAACCCATATGCCATTCTGGATAGAGTTTAAATTCCATTTTATAAATGAAGAAATTTAGGCCTTGAGTGATTTGATGAAAGTCATAAACTAATTGCAGCGTAAGATGGAACTAGAATGCTGTATCTTTGTGCAATGCTTTCTTTACTGTAGAATATTTACATTCTAGTGGACAGAAAGATAGCATGGAAGTAGTGCATTTGCCTTGCATGCACAAGGATGGTGGTTCGAATTCCGGCATCCCATATGGTCCTCCAAGCCTGCCAAGGGCAATTTCTGAGCATAGAGCCAGGAGTAACCTCTGAGCGATGCCAGGTGTGACCCAAAAATCAAAACAAACAAACAAAAAGAATATTTACATTATAACAGAAATTGCAATACCTTTAACTAAGGAGTGAGCTCTAAAAGAACTTTCTAGCAAGGACAAAAGAGATTTTCCTATAGAGATAGGAAGGCCTGAGAGTTATGTTGTTGACTCTGGTTATTCAGCAGGTATTAATGACATTATTCTATACACATTTACTGAAAACTTGTCCTGGGGAAAGGAACAAGTACCCCGGTATCCAGGGAGAAAAAAAATCCAGATTGACAAGAAAGTTAGTAGATACATTTTGGAAAAACAATTGGGCTACTCAATATCCAATAAAAATCATAGAGGACTTAGCTGAGGGTGTAACTGGATTCAGTCCTTCCAAATTAAGTAAAAAATTTTCAAAGCAAAGGAAGAAAGAAATAATATTTTGACAGAATCTCTGTGTGGGTGGACAGGGTCAGGTACATACACATAAAAGGTAAGATGTGGCAAAATGTGAGGTGAGTAGAGGCAAAAGGATAGAGCCAGGAAAAAAATACCAGGAGAAGTATGCAAAAACAGCCCACTTTCAAGCCACTCCAAAGACTGATAAAACAAATATATATTATAATCATCAGACAAAATCTATTGGGGATAGAAGGGAATGGGAAGGAGCTTTAGAAAAAGAAGATGGGGCTTGAGAGATAGCACAGTGGTAGGCGTTTGCCTTAGATGCAGAAGGATGGTGGTTCGAATGAAATCTTCCCATATGGTTCCCTGAGCCTGTCAGGAGCAATTTCTGAGCTCAGGAGTAATCCCTGAGCGCTGCCGGGTGTGACCCAAAAAACAAAAACAAAAAAAAAACAAAAAAAATGAATAAAAAAGGAAGATGAGGGAGCCGGGAGGTGGCGCAGGAGGTAAGGTGCCTGCTGCCTTGCCTAGGACGGACCACGGTTCGATCCCCCAGTTCCCATATGGTCCCCCGTGCCTGCCAGGAGCGACTTCTGAGCGCATAGCCAGGAGTAACCCCTGAGCGTCACTGGGTGTGGCCCAAAAACCAAAAATAAATAAATAAATAAATAAAAATAAAATAAAAAAAAGAAGATGATTTGCCATTGTGAGAGACTGTGGATAAGGCAAAAAAAATATCAGTTCTTATAAACTTTTAGTATTCAAGTAGAAGTTAAAGATCTGTAATATAATTAGCCACATGTTTATGCTCCTTTTGGAGCATATCTTAAACTTAACAGACCAAATCCTAAGTCTCACAGTCTTACTGTTCCCCCAAGGGAGTACCCATTCTCCTCATGTAACACGTTCCATTGTATCGCCAGTAGCACCTAAAACAGTGCCTGTCACTTAGTGTCAAATAAATATTAGTGGAATCAGTCTTTTAAATAGTGTTTTCCAAGAGCAATCAAGCATTCTAGTTCTTGATCAAAATGACTTTAAAAAAAAATCCAGTCCCTAAGTTGTCATTAGCACAATGAACTTTGTTCTAACTTAGAAAATATGGCAATAGAATAGATAGATTGTTGTCTTAATATAAATTATTGAGTCCTATTGTTGGTGAAGGGATGGTTAGGCCTTTTTCTGCTAGGCCTAGCTACCACAGCCCCTATGGCCTGGCCTGTCTGAAGGTTGCAGGGTGAGGGCGGAGAGATTTACAAAGCAGACTGATGAAGTTCCAGGAGTCAGCCAGCTTTATTTCACAGTCCCTACCGCCATGTACACCTCCTCATAAGACCTCTGTACTAAGCCTTTTCCTAGTTCTCTTCTCCTTCTGGCTCTCTCAGCCTCTGTCTCCCTTTCAGCTGCTTTTTCCAGGCTGACTAACTCCTTTTGCTGATCCTACTGCTGCTGCTTCTTTGCTGATGCTCAAGTGATAATGCTAAATCTGATCCTGAATTGGTGATACTGAACCTGATGCTGAATCTCTGATGATGATGCCTCTCCTACACTTCTCTCTCTAACTCTCCTTCTTATCCCCTCTCTCTACCCTGCAGACTCCTCTACCCGCCCATTCCAGGTGTGGGCAGTTCTGATCATTCAGGTGGGCTAAATAAGAAGTTGTGGGGAGAAGACACCCACAATAAAAATAAAAGCTTTTTTTTTTACCCCTGTTTTCAGACACACTAAGCTAGCTGAACTTTTGGGAAGAATTTGAATGGGGAACATGGTTTATAGAGAGCAGACCACTACTGGGCTGGAGGTCTTCAGCCAGACCCTATGCATGGTTGACTGGTCAAGTAGTCTGCAACCA